>CM036249.1:3188664-3213664 GCA_020698575.1 Bostrychus sinensis
TGTGGAGCGATTTTGGTGTCGCTGGGTTAAACGCACTAGGACGAGTTTGTTAAAGTATGAGAGGAGGAAATGGCGCCTCCGACGCCGGGTTACATGATCAATCCAATATGGCCGACTTCCTGTTGGTTGCCTAGCAACAGCTCAATATAATTTTTTGTTTGGTCCGACATGACCAATCATTGACCTGAATTTCATTCGTCTACGACGAACTTGACTTTTGGCTCTTTCCATAGGGGTGTTACTCTAGGGGGCGCTGTCGCGCCCCTTTTTTGTCATTGTTTGAAATTTACATAAATTATCAAATTTTTTGCCGGGTTGGCACTGCGTGCCAATTTTTGTGACTTTTCGTTCACGGCAAGTGACCTAAAAATGCGATTTCGGAGTCAGAAGAAAAAGAATAATAATAATAATAATAATAATAATGAAGAATTCATACAATTTCAATATAGCGTCGCCATAGGCGACGCACCTATATATTTTTAGAAAGGGCGTGACACGACCAATCTGTTTGTGGGGTCCTTAGTCAATGACGAGCGCGTTGCGCTCGTCATTGACCTTGTCGAAGGACGTGTGCCCATTGCCGAAATTTTGTCCCAACAATTACAAATATGCCGCGTTCGCGGCACACACCTATATCACCGGATCCGGCATGATCTCATGAGTGTGGCTATTAGTGTTTGATTATTGGTGAGCGCTTCGCGCTCTGTTTTGGTGCGCTTCGCGCACTTTTGGGCAGTGCGCTTCGCGCACTGCTCTTCAGTTACAATAGGCCCTACGCCACCCTTGGGGCTCGGGCCTAATAATAACTTTAATTGTATAGCACTTTTCAAAAACACAGTTACAAATTGCTTTACAGAATTTCATTTATGATTTGTTTCGATCACGTCCTTGGTTGTTTGTTTGTAAGATAAACAATTTTCCATCCATTTGTTTAAAAACAAAAAGGAGCAGAAGGAAGATAAATCTTTCCCTGCCCCTTTTTCCAAACCAAGCAAACAAAAAAACAGGACGCTCTGAAAAAACATCACCACAAACTCTTACAAAAAATACTTTACAACAACAGGATCATTCTTCCATTTAATAATTATTGAGGTAATTTATATGATTTGATTACAGAACAGGTTTTTAAATTGAAAAACATTGGGTGAGTCTTTTTAATTACTTTGTAATGAATTCCATAATTTAACTAAAGCCACTGAAAGTTGTTCTGGCAAAAGCAAGTCTAAAGTTCAGTTTTCTTTTTATGACATCTTGTATTTTTTTTTACTAATCTTGTATAAATAACTGGTTAGTGTGACTTTATGAATCGTAACTCATAAAGTACAAGACATAATAACACTAAAAACCAAAAACATGAATAAAATGAATACAGAAACAATAAAAAAATAAAAATAAAAATACAGAGTTACATTAAAGAAGCCTGTTAACTGGAAGCACAAGCCACAAGGTAGAGGCAAGGTGCTGGCCCTATCTTGCAATGGCAAAACAGGATTAAAATAATGAATGACAGGAGCCAGATCCAGGTCCAGCACAATAAATATTCTGTTGGCATTAGTTTTTATTTCAAATCTTACACAAAACAAGAACACACTCTTCTTGGTTTTGGTAAAGTCAGCATAATAATAATAATAATAATAATTAAATAATAATAATAATAATAATAATAATAATAATAATAATAATAATAATAATAATAATAATAATAATTACAAATAAATAATAATAATAGTTGAAGTCCTGAGTCCAGTCCTGGCCTCGGTCTCGGTCTCTGTTTGAGTCTAAAGGCCGCTGTGTGTTTACCTCAGACTCTGAATAAACATCGCTCTGTTAACAAACTTCCTCTCTTTAACCCTGTTATTATGTTGTCTCCTCCTCAAAAACAGAGCTGCAGCAGTATTCTGTCTGAGTAATTCTGTATGCTGAGGCGCTGCCCTTCTCCAGAGCTGAAAACGCTCGGTCTCACGGCTCTACGTAGACACGAGAAACCAGGAAGTGCTCCTGCGCGTTTCTAAAGCCCAGCCGCCGTCACCGAAGCAGTCAGCTCAGAAATCTATCTGTTAGCATCATGTCGCTAACAGCCGTGCTAAAGAGCCATTGTATGCTCTGCCCAGTCCCCACTGTTGCCAGCAGGGGGCGACAGATACATTATTTTAAGTTATAAAACCTGAAATATTAATGCAAAGGAGTAAATGACAAAAAATAATTTAAATAATTCAGTAAAAGCCGATAATGATTCCCTTTCTGTATTCACTTCTACATTTATTCATTTTACTCTTTTATTTATCGCCATTTCTTGATTTCTGTCACTGAAATACGAGTGTGACAGAAATCAATCAATAAATAAATGTGCCAATAAATAAAAGAGGAAAAAATTTTTATAATTAAATAAAGCATAAGTATATTAAAGCATAAATGAATAAATGTAGAAATAAATACAGAAAGGGAATCATTATAGGTCTTTATATTAACCAAAACTTACATATTTATTTAAAACAGAAAGGCCTTGGTGGAGGTCTGAGGTCTCTGGGTCCAGGTCCAGGTCCAGACTGCGAGGCCTTGGTGGAGGTCCGAGGTCTCTGGGTCCAGGTCCAGGTCCAGACTGCGAGGCCTTGGTGCACGTCTGAGTTCTCTGTAAAAGTCCGGGCCCCTGACTGAAAACACACACAGCCTCTGTTTGTTACTGAGACCCACTGACCTCTGACCTTTACACACAGGTCTACTGTAGACCCACTCTGTTTGGACCTGGTTCAAACCTGGTTTAGTCCTGGTTTATTCCTGGTTTAGTCCTGGTTTTGTCCTGGTTTAGTCCTGGTTTAGTCCTGGTTTAGTCCTGGTTTATTCCTGGTTTAGTCCTGGTTTAGTCCTGGTTTAGTCCTGGTTTAGCCCTGGTTTAGTCCTGGTTTAGTCCTGGTTTATTCCTGGTTTAGTCCTGGTTTAGTCCTGGTTTATTCCTGGTTTAGACCTGGTTTAGTCCTGGTTTATTCCTGGTTTAGTCCTTGTTTAGTCCTGGTTTAGTCCTGGTTTAGCCCTGGTTTAGTCCTGGTTTAGCCCTGGTTTAGTCCTGGTTTAGTCCTGGTTTAGCCCTGGTTTATTCCTGGTTTAGTCCTGGTTTATTCCTGGTTTAGTCCTGGTTTTGTCCTGGTTTTGTCCTGGTTTAGTCCTGGTTTATTCCTGGTTTAGTCCTTGTTTAGTCCTGGTTTAGTCCTGGTTTAGTCCTGGTTTAGCTCTGGTTTAGCCCTGGTTTAGTCCTGGTTTAGCCCTGGTTTAGTCCTAGTTTAGTCCTGGTTTATTCCTGGTTTAGCCCTGGTTTATTCCTGGTTTAGTCCTGGTTTAGTCCTGGTTTATTCCTGGTTTAGTCCTGGTTTAGCCCTGGTTTATTCCTGGTTTAGTCCTGGTTTAGTCCTGGTTTATTCCTGGTTTAGTCCTGGTTTAGTCCTGGTTTAGTCCTGGTTTAGTCCTGGTTTCTTCCTGGTTTAGTCCTGGTTTATTCCTGGTTTAGTCCTGGTTTTGTCCTGGTTTATTCCTGGTTTATTCCTGGTTTATTCCTGGTTTAGTCCTGGTTTAGTCCTGGTTTATTCCTGGTTTAGTCCTGGTTTAGTCCTGGTTTAGTCCTGGTTTAGCCCTGGTTTAGTCCTGGTTTAGTCCTGGTTTATTCCTGGTTTAGTCCTGGTTTAGTCCTGGTTTATTCCTGGTTTAGACCTGGTTTAGTCCTGGTTTATTCCTGGTTTAGTCCTTGTTTAGTCCTGGTTTAGTCCTGGTTTAGCCCTGGTTTAGTCCTGGTTTAGCCCTGGTTTAGTCCTGGTTTATTCCTGGTTTAGTCCTTGTTTAGTCCTGGTTTAGTCCTGGTTTAGCCCTGGTTTAGTCCTGGTTTAGCCCTGGTTTAGTCCTGGTTTAGTCCAGGTTTAGCCCTGGTTTATTCCTGGTTTAGTCCTGGTTTATTCCTGGTTTAGTCCTGGTTTAGTCCTGGTTTTGTCCTGGTTTAGTCCTGGTTTATTCCTGGTTTAGTCCTTGTTTAGTCCTGGTTTAGTCCTGGTTTAGTCCTGGTTTAGCTCTGGTTTAGCCCTGGTTTAGTCCTGGTTTAGCCCTGGTTTAGTCCTAGTTTAGTCCTGGTTTATTCCTGGTTTAGCCCTGGTTTATTCCTGGTTTAGTCCTGGTTTAGTCCTGGTTTATTCCTGGTTTATTCCTGGTTTAGTCCTGGTTTAGTTTTGGTTTATTCCTGGTTTAGTCCTGGTTTAGTCCTGGTTTATTCCTGGTTTATTCCTGGTTTAGTCCTGGTTTAGTCCTGGTTTATTCCTGGTTTAGTCCTGGTTTTGTCCTGGTTTATTCCTGGTTTAGTCCTGGTTTATTCCTGGTTTAGTCCTGGTTTAGTCCTGGTTTAGTCCTGGTTTATTCCTGGTTTAGTCCTGGTTTAGTCCTGGTTTATTCCTGGTTTAGTCCTGGTTTATTCCTGGTTTAGTCCTGGTTTAGTCCTGGTTTATTCCTGGTTTATTCCTGGTTTAGTCCTGGTTTAGTCCTGGTTTAGTCCTGGTTTAGTCCTGGTTTATTCCTGGTTTAGTCCTGGTTTATTCCTGGTTTATTCCTGGTTTAGTCCTGGTTTAGTCCTGGTTTAGTCCTGGTTTAGTCCTGGTCTCATTCCAGAGCCCCTCCTCTGGTTTTGGGCGCCATGTGATGCAGAAGAAGTTTTGTTTTGAGTGAAAGCTGAGACTCAGAGAGGATCATGGGAAATCACCACCTGCACTGACACTCAATACTGCATCCACAGGCAGGTCTCTGGTTTAGACCTGGTTTAGACCTGGTTTAGACCTGGTTTAGTTCTGTTTTAGACCTGGTTTAGTTCTGGTTTAGACCTGGTTTAGCCCTGAGTTAGACTTTGGATAAAACACATTTGAAGCAGAGTACCCAGGACTAATTTAAGACTAAACTGTGACTTAAATTTAGACCAAAAATCAACCAGAGGAAGTGTCTGGGGAGAAGGAAGTCTGAGGTTCTCATTTTAAGCAGAAGAAAACATGGAACATAACGCAAGACTAAAAGGCTAAAGACTAAACTAAACCACTTCTGTACCAGAAATCATACAGAAAAAATCTAAACAAGGACTAAACCAGGTCTAAACCAGGACTAAACCAGGACTAAACCAGGACTAAACTAGGACTAAACCAGGACTAAACCAGGTCTAAACCAGGTCTAAACCAGGACTAAACCAGGACTAAACCAGGACTAAACCAGGGCTGAACCAGGACTAAACCAGGACTAAACCAGGGCTAAACCAGGACTAAACCAGGACTAAACCAGAGCTAAGCCAGGACAAAACCAGGGCTGAACCAGGACTAAACCAGGACTAAACCAGGACTAAACCAGGACTAAACCAGGACTAAACCAGGGCTAAACCAGAGCTAAACCAGGACTAAACCAGGTCTAAACCAGGACTAAACCAGGGCTAAACCAGAGCTAAACCAGGACTAAACCAGGACTAAACCAGGACTAAACCAGGGCTAAACCAGGACTAAACCAGGGCTAAACCAGAGCTAAACCAGGACTAAGCCAGGACTAAACCAGGACTAAACAAGGACTAAACCAGGACTAAACCAGGGCTAAACCAGGGCTAAACCAGAGCTAAACCAGGGCTAAACCAGAGCTAAACCAGGACTAAACCAGGTCTAAACCAGGACTAAACCAGGGCTAAACCAGAGCTAAACCAGGACTAAACCAGGACTAAACCAGGACTAAACCAGGACTAAACCAGGACTAAACTAGGACTAAACCAGGACTAAACCAGGTCTAAACCAGGTCTAAACCAGGACTAAACCAGGACTAAACCAGGACTAAACCAGGGCTGAACCAGGACTAAACCAGGACTAAACCAGGGCTAAACCAGGACTAAACCAGGACTAAACCAGAGCTAAGCCAGGACAAAACCAGGGCTGAACCAGGACTAAACCAGGACTAAACCAGGACTAAACCAGGACTAAACCAGGACTAAACCAGGGCTAAACCAGAGCTAAACCAGGACTAAACCAGGTCTAAACCAGGACTAAACCAGGGCTAAACCAGAGCTAAACCAGGACTAAACCAGGACTAAACCAGGACTAAACCAGGGCTAAACCAGGACTAAACCAGGGCTAAACCAGAGCTAAACCAGGACTAAGCCAGGACTAAACCAGGACTAAACAAGGACTAAACCAGGACTAAACCAGGGCTAAACCAGGGCTAAACCAGAGCTAAACCAGGGCTAAACCAGAGCTAAACCAGGACTAAACCAGGTCTAAACCAGGACTAAACCAGGGCTAAACCAGAGCTAAACCAGGACTAAACCAGGACTAAACCAGGGCTAAACCAGGACTAAACCAGGGTTAAACCAGAGCTAAACCAGGACTAAGCCAGGACTAAACCAGGACTAAACAAGGACTAAACCAGGACTAAACCAGGGCTAAACCAAGACTAAACCAGGACTAAACCAGGTCTGAGGTCCGGTCTTTATTTGGAAACAGGTCCACGCTCCTCTGTTGACTCTGAACTATGATCACAAACAAACGCTGCTCTCTGATTGGCCAGGACCTGTAACCACACTCCAAACGCTGCTCTCTGATTGGCCAGGACCTGTAACACCATTCCCCCGTGCAGCAGGTGGATGGACTCAGTTTGGGTTCAGTTACCTCTCAGTGCAGGACGTCCCGTTGTGTTCTCTCGCTGCTGTATTTTTACTTTTATTTTATTTTGTGTAAACTAAAAGTGCAGTGAGAGCATGACCGAGATTCAGGAGGAAGGGAAGAGGAGCAGCCGCGGAGGGAATAAACCGGACGACAGAGAGAACAAGTGAGTCCGACTTTAGAGACCGAACAATACGGGACACTTGATACGGGACGGGGTACAAAAGAGGAGCAGGTCTCAGGGGCAGTAACTTGTGCAGAAGCTGTACAGTTGTCTTTAAAACGTCTTTATTCTGCTTTTGTTCATATTTTTAAACCAGTTTTTTAAACCGGGACCAAAGAAAAACTAAACCACTTATGAACCAGAAATAATACAGAAAAAATCAAAACAAGGACTAAACCAGGACTAAACAAGGACTAAACTAGGACTAAACCAGGACTAAACAAGGACTAAACCAGGTCTAAACAAGGACTAAAACAGGGCTAAACCAGGACTAAACCAGGACTAAACCAGGGCTAAACCAGGACTAAACCAGGACTAAACCAGGGCTAAACCAGGACTAAACAAGGACTAAACCAGAACTAAACCAGGACTAAACCAGGACTAAACCAGGACTAAACCAGGACTAAACCAGGACTAAACCAAGACTAAACAAGGACTAAACCAGAACTAAACAAGGACTAAACCAGGACTAAACCAGGACTAAACCAGGACTAAACAAGGACTAAACCAGGGCTAAACCAGGACTAAACAAGGACTAAACCAGGGCTAAACCAGGGCTAAACCAGGACTAAGCCAGGACTGAAACAAGACTAAGAACCAGGTCCTAACTGTATAATATTCAGCTTTAATTCATATTTTTAACCCATTCTTGGTCTCCTCTAGAACAGCAAAAAGACTAAAAAAGACTAACAGAGAAGGTTTTTAATAGTTACTCTACTGGAGCCGTAAAGAAACAGGAGAAGAGACCAGCAGAGGGCAGAGTGTTGTGCTATTTTGAACAGAAACAGAGAAAATAGTTGTTTACTTTCTTAAACTTTTTGTATAATGTCATTTTCAACCTGCGTTAAGCAGAAACAAATATATGTAGCATTAGAAAAGATTTATAGAAAACAATTATTGAAATATCTTTGGAGCTTAGGAAAGACGTAGATCTTCTGGCGCAGAGATGAAGAGCAGATATTCACTGCAGAGGCGGTGATAAGGAGGACTTTTTTGTTTTTTGCATAAATCTTTTAATCAACTTATGCCATAACCATAAATACCAAATATTTAACCATTTTCACAATTTTAACTCTTTTTTTTTTTTTTTTTTTAACCAGTGTATGTAATAGAATTTTACTTTTTTGTAATGAACGCACACAAAAGTTGGAATATTTTTATTATTCTCAATGCAAAGTGTATTTTTCTAGGGAGGTTAGTACAGTCTTGGGTCTGTCAGAGATCACCAGCAACATTTATTTTTAGGGATAATTTTTTTCTGTGCTATGTAGAATCTAAAAACCAACTCCCATCAAAACTGGTTGTAACCTTTTGCTACTATAAGAAAATACCTATACCTAAATAAATAAATGTCGCTGATGATCTCTGTGGGGAGATGTTTGCTGTGATGGAGAAACTCACACTGGACTTTTCTGCAAAACATTTGTATTTGTTGTGTAAATCTGTATCATCACAGTAATAAAGTTGACGTATGTCCTGTGTTTGTCTGTGAACAGCTCTGATGTGGAGGTCGTGTGTGAGGAGCGCCACAGGTTTGGCCGAGCCATCAGCGAACCTCTGCAGAACCAGGACCAGGACCCGGACCAGAACTCGTCCTGGAGGAAACCAGCTCTAGTCAGGTGACCTTTCTCTTATTTCTCTTATTCTGTATTAGACTAATGCACTAGTTCATTTACCTCAGTGGGCCTCAGCGCGGTCTCCCTTCAGCCTCAGTGCGGTCTCTCTTCAGCCTCAGTGCGGTCTCTCTTCAGTCTCAGTGCAGTCTCTCTTCAGTCTCAGTGCGGTCTCTCTTCAGTCTCAGTGCGGTCTCTCTTCAGTCTCAGCGCGGTCTCCCTTCAGCCTCAGTGCGGTCTCTCTTCAGCCTCAGTGCGGTCTCTCTTCAGTCTCAGTGCAGTCTCTCTTCAGTCTCAGTGCGGTCTCTCTTCAGCCTCAGTGCGGTCTCTCTTCAGTCTCAGTGCGGTCTCTCTTCAGTCTCAGCGCGGTCTCTCTTCAGCCTCAGTGCGGTCTCTCTTCAGCCTCAGTGCGGTCTCTCTTCAGTCTCAGTGCAGTCTCTCTTCAGTCTCAGCGCGGTCTCTCTTCAGTCTCAGTGCAGTCTCTCTTCAGCCTCAGTGCGGTCTCTCTTCAGTCTCAGCGCGGTCTCTCTTCAGCCTCAGTGCGGTCTCTCTTCAGCCTCAGTGCGGTCTCTCTTCAGCCTCAGTGCGGTCTCTCTTCAGCCTCAGTGCGGTCTCTCTTCAGTCTCAGCGCGGTCTCTCTTCAGCCTCAGTGTCTCTCTCTCTTCAGCCTCAGCGCGGTCTCTCTTCAGTCTCAGTGCGGTCTCTCTTCAGTCTCAGCGCGGTCTCTCTTCAGTCTCAGCGCGGTCTCACTTCAGCCTCAGTGCGGTCTCTCTTCAGTCTCAGTGCGGTCTCTCTTCAGCCTCAGTGCGGTCTCTCTTCAGTCTCAGCGCGGTCTCTCTTCAGCCTCAGTGCGGTCTCTCTTCAGCCTCAGCGCGGTCTCTCTTCAGTCTCAGTGCGGTCTCTCTTCAGCCTCAGTGCGGTCTCTCTTCAGCCTCAGTGCGGTCTCTCTTCAGCCTCAGTGCGGTCTCTCTTCAGCCTCAGTGCGGTCTCTCTTCAGTCTCAGCGCAGTCTCTCTTCAGCCTCATCGCGGTCTCTCTTCAGCCTCAGTGTCTCTCTCTCTTCAGCCTCAGCGCGGTCTCTCTTCAGCCTCAGTGCGGTCTCTCTTCAGTCTCAGCGTGGTGTCTCTTCAGCCTCAGTCCGGTCTCTCTTCAGTCTCAGCGCGGTCTCTCTTCAGTCTCAGCGCGGTCTCTCTTCAGCCTCAGCGCGGTCTCTCTTCAGCCTCAGTGCGGTCTCTCTTCAGTCTCAGCGCGGTCTCTCTTCAGCCTCAGTGCAGTCTCTCTTCAGCCTCAGTGCGGTCTCTCTTCAGTCTCAGCATGGTCTCTCTTCAGCCTCAGTCCGGTCTCTCTTCAGTCTCAGTGCAGTCTCTCTTCAGCCTCAGCGCGGTCTCTCTTCAGCCTCAGTCCGGTCTCTCTTCAGTCTCAGCGCAGTCTCTCTTCAGCCTCAGCGCGGTCTCTCTTCAGCCTCAGTCTGGTCTCTCTTCAGTCTCAGCGCAGTCTCTCTTCAGCCTCAGCGCGGTCTCTCTTCAGCCTCAGTGCGGTCTCTCTTCAGTCTCAGCGCAGTCTCTCTTCAGCCTCAGCGCGGTCTCTCTTCAGCCTCAGCGCGGTCTCTCTTCAGCCTCAGCGCGGTCTCTCTTCAGCCTCAGTGCGGTCTCTCTTCAGTCTCAGCGTGGTCTCTCTTCAGCCTCAGTCCGGTCTCTCTTCAGTCTCAGCGCAGTCTCTCTTCAGCCTCAGTGCGGTCTCTCTTCAGCCTCAGTGCGGTCTCTCTTCAGTCTCAGTGCGGTCTCTCTTCAGCCTCAGTGCGGTCTCTCTTCAGCCTCAGTGCGGTCTCTCTTCAGCCTCAGTGCGGTCTCTCTTCAGTCTCAGCGTGGTCTCTCTTCAGCCTCAGTCCGGTCTCTCTTCAGTCTCAGCGCAGTCTCTCTTCAGCCTCATCGCGGTCTCTCTTCAGCCTCAGTGTCTCTCTCTCTTCAGCCTCAGCGCGGTCTCTCTTCAGCCTCAGTGCGGTCTCTCTTCAGTCTCAGCGTGGTGTCTCTTCAGCCTCAGTCCGGTCTCTCTTCAGTCTCAGCGCGGTCTCTCTTCAGTCTCAGCGCGGTCTCTCTTCAGCCTCAGCGCGGTCTCTCTTCAGCCTCAGTGCGGTCTCTCTTCAGTCTCAGCGCGGTCTCTCTTCAGCCTCAGTGCAGTCTCTCTTCAGCCTCAGTGCGGTCTCTCTTCAGTCTCAGCATGGTCTCTCTTCAGCCTCAGTCCGGTCTCTCTTCAGTCTCAGTGCAGTCTCTCTTCAGCCTCAGCGCGGTCTCTCTTCAGCCTCAGTCCGGTCTCTCTTCAGTCTCAGCGCAGTCTCTCTTCAGCCTCAGCGCGGTCTCTCTTCAGCCTCAGTCTGGTCTCTCTTCAGTCTCAGCGCAGTCTCTCTTCAGCCTCAGCGCGGTCTCTCTTCAGCCTCAGTGCGGTCTCTCTTCAGTCTCAGCGCAGTCTCTCTTCAGCCTCAGCGCGGTCTCTCTTCAGCCTCAGCGCGGTCTCTCTTCAGCCTCAGCGCGGTCTCTCTTCAGCCTCAGTGCGGTCTCTCTTCAGTCTCAGCGTGGTCTCTCTTCAGCCTCAGTCCGGTCTCTCTTCAGTCTCAGCGCAGTCTCTCTTCAGCCTCAGTGCGGTCTCTCTTCAGCCTCAGTGCGGTCTCTCTTCAGTCTCAGTCCGGTCTCTCTTCAGTCTCAGCGCGGTGTCTCTTCAGCCTCAGCGCGGTGTCTCTTCAGCCTCAGTCCGGTCTCTCTTCAGCCTCAGCGCGGTGTCTCTTCAGCCTCAGTCCGGTCTCTCTTCAGCCTCAGCGCGGTCTCTGATTCTGTGTCTGTGCAGGTCCAAGACGTTCGACCACTCTCTGCTCAGAGACTCGCCCTCTGACCGTGACCCAAAGATCGAGAGGAAGAAATCCCACTACAGCCAGGTACAACCCATTTCTCTTATCAAAGAAACGGGTCTGAACCCCTCACATTCAAACCTATTCCCACCTAAATCCTCACTGATCAATCACAAGTGTTTGTCTAAAAGGGATGGGCTTTTTGTGCCGCTCCTGTGATTGGTTGTATGTGGTTATGTGTCTATTTGTGAACATATGGTGTTAGCTCAGTAGGTGTTAGCTCAGTAGGTGTTAGCACAGTAGGTGTTAGCTCAGTAGGTGTTAGCGCAGTAGGTGTTAGCTCAGTAGGTGTTAGCTCAGTAGGTTGACCTTACCTAAGTGCGTGCCTGAACTCATGTTATTCTTTGTTGTTCTTGTGTTTCAGCTTTCAAAGAGCAACTGCCACTACCATAAAATATTTAAGGAGATCAGTAAAGAGGAGCAGCTGCGACAGAGTGAGTCCGGTTCACACCTGGGTCTAAAAACTGGGTTTAAAGAGAGCTGACTGAGCATAGGGTGACCAGACGTCCCTTTTTTACTGAGGACAGTCCCAGTTTAGCCTCCTTGTCCCATGTCCCAACACACATCTGTAATAATGCAATTATATCCCAGTTGTCCCCATTTTAACAAATAGAAAAGCAGAGAAAACTTAAAATAATTTATCTAAAGACTTTTGTCGCTTGGTTTATTTACCAGGCTACGGTTTATAATCAATAAATGAACTGAATTACATGTCAGAAAATTGTGGATTTCTGAGGCTTTTTCTGTCACCTGCTGAGTTCAAATGCACCGTGATTTCTGAAAAAAATATGTGTCTCTGTTTTGGGGTCTAGAAGTCTGGTCACCCTAACATAGCAGTAGCATGTAGCCATTAGCTTGTTTGGTGTTATCTGCATTGTAGACATTAATAACACAGGGATTGCCGCCAACGGGCTCTCTCTTAATGGTGAGGCTTGCATTTTAAGGATAAAATCCTCTATAACCAAACGAGTAAGAACCATTACTTTACTGAAGAAAAAGTAAAAGTCTCAGGTGTGACTGTGCCTGCACTTTCCATGTCAACAGTGTTTGGCTTGTTTATTTTTACTGATTATCTTACGGTGAATTATTGAAGCAGGATCTGTGGAGATGGATTAAACCATGGCATAAACTGTGGTCTGTATCTGCTGTGGTCTAACACATTTCTGCAACTCCTGTCCAACAGAACACACGTTCACAAACCTGTGTTATATTATTTAGCCTTTAGCTTACATGCTAATATATGTGCTTACTGTTATATTAAGTAAAAATTGTAAAATTGGATACACTCAGTAATGATTTCTAACCAGGCTCTGATATTACACACATGGTCGAGAGCCAAAACTTCTGGATTATTCATACTTTGCGATATTTGAAGCTAATGCTAACTGCTATTGGAAGAAATACAGGCTACAGGCTACAGAGTTCTGAGAAGGTCATCCATATTGTGTGTCCACAGAAACACACACAGACACACACAGACGCACACAGACGCACACAGACACACACAGACACACACGCCTCCACATCTATAGTGACTTGTATAATGTACTGTGTTTTGTGCAGGTTACACGTGTGCTCTGCAGAAGGACATCCTGTACCAGGGACGCATGTTTGTGTCCGAACACTGGATCTGCTTCCACTCCAAAGTCTTCGGCAAAGACACCAAGGTAACATTGTTCTTAAAACATAAAGGGCAAGATTTATCAAAGGTTTACTGCTCGCTAAATGAATAAGACGCTAAAAGTAGAGCAGACCCAGGCGCAGCTGAGGTTAGCGTCTCTCACAGGAGCTGAACGAACGCAGCGCAGATTTTGTTCCTGTGACTGAATGAATCTGTATAACATTCTCGCCAGAATGCACAAAATTCAAGGCGGAGAAAATGCAAAAGAAATTGCTTTGCAGTCGTTATTTGATTTATCGCGACTATGGGAGTTAAATGCGCTGTAAATGTATCACGTTGGAGGAGCAGGTGCAAAAGTTTTGCAGAAGAAAGAGTGCAGCTTTTAGTGCACAGATGGAAAATAAGTTCTAATGCTTTAACAGGGCTCATTTACAAAAATACAACCGTAAAGTGTTGATTTGAAGTTGGAAAAACCAAAAAGACAGACTTTACCTGAAACACTTTTTCCTTGTTTCTTCCATGTATTTCCCTGAACAGC
Source organism: Bostrychus sinensis (assembly GCA_020698575.1). Classification (NCBI taxonomy): domain Eukaryota; kingdom Metazoa; phylum Chordata; class Actinopteri; order Gobiiformes; family Eleotridae; genus Bostrychus; species Bostrychus sinensis. Next base: position 3,202,205 of record CM036249.1, read on the forward strand.
AGCCTTTACAGCTCCTGTCTCTGGGCTTTCAGTCTGTTCCATGTCCTTTTAAATCCTTACGATGAAGACTGGAGAGTCTTTAATCGCTGCGTCCAGGCTGTGATGACAGTGTCAGTCCTGTTCCTCCCAGGGTTCACTGCGACGCTTTGACTGCTGCCCACAGTGGATCAAGTCTGCGCTGCTGTTTAATGTAGGCCACAAGGAGAGGACAGAAAATATTTTTAAATGTTATATTTATTTGATCACCATCAGCACGGCATATCGGCTGCTACCTGATACATTTGTATAATTGTTTGAAGGGTTACTGCTCTGACAGACCTTCACCTTTCCTCTCTGTCCACTTGTTTCACACAGAAGGGGATTAAGTCACATGACTCTGGTCAGAGCTAGAATCACATGAGACGGATTTAACAAGGATGGACTGCACAAAGTTAATAGAAGAAAGTAAAATGCTATGAAATAATTCTCCCTCAAAGACAGTGAGTCTGCTACAGTCAGAGTTGTTCGAGGCTGGACTCTCAGGTTGACTTCTGCGTTGCATCGCTGTAGGAAAGATGCAGTCAGAGCTGAGCCGAGTTGTTCTCCTTTTTCTCATTTACATTTCAGATTTGCGGCAGCAGTTACCTGCACAGGTTCTCTCTGTAGATCACACACAACGCACTCACAAATAGCAGACAATATTTTTTAAACTGCACTCACAATTTAGCACCGTCTTAGTAATCTGGCCTTAAATGTTCTTGTTCATGAGACATAGAGGTAGGTGACAATAAAAATAAACAAACAGAAACAGATAGCAGATAATATGTACTAACACAAAACAACACAACACTAAAACTCTCAGCTGTACACAATATACAAGTAAATGAGAGTTTTTTCAGTTTGTAAATGCCTGAGCTGTAGCTTGTAGTCTGTACCTCAATATCTACAAACTTGCTAATGTTCTGCACCCACTCACCAGCAGCACACACATGTAGCCACTGTAAAAATGACTTATTCTTTATATCTCTTCAGCTTTCGTGGCTTGTTTCCTTCCGTCCACTTTAAAAATGGTGTGCTCTGTTTTCAGTCCTGTTCTCTGAATGCACACAGTTACTGTAAATGTGTGGAGCCACGTTTCTGGAGCCAGGCCTCACTTCTCTGTCCACTGTTGTGTCTATGTTTAACCAGCGTCTGTAAATGCATCGCTGCTCTGGGGACTTCCTGTGCTCACTCAGGAGATTTTTAACCTAATTGGCTCTGGTTCTGTCACAGACCACTGCCAATAAGTCAATACACAGTCAACACAAACTGTTTATTCCAGACCAGGCCCAGACTGAGAGCAGAGGTCTGGTTTTTCTGTGTTTTTTTCTCTGATCTCCTCTCTGGATCTGTGATGTGGAGTTTCCATCTCAGTGATACTTCAGCACATCTCCAGTTACTCACCGTTAGGTAGCAGGGTTTAATTCAGATGGTGAATTATTCAGGCTCTATACGTGCCGCTCCACTGGGCCTCTGCTTAAACTCTGCCTTTTGTTGACGGTGTTTATCATTAATATGTGATACTGAACTTTAAATATCACAATATCACTGGCTTCGTATGTCTAGCACTGATAATGCTGATAGATTCATTATTTTTCATTCCATTTATCTTCAGTCTTCCAGTTCCAAGCTCACAGTGAACTCCAGCACTCTAACAATTACTTTTTTATCATCTATCAGATCGCGATCCCGGTGGTGTCCGTCACAAACATAAAGAAAACCAAGACGGCGTTACTGCTGCCCAACGCTCTGGTCATCGCCACTGCCAACGACCGAGTAAGAGACGATGTTAAACTACAGACCCTACAGACCCTGGTGCTGACCTGTGTGTGTTACTGTGTTGCAGTACGTGTTCGTGTCCTTCCTGTCCAGAGACAACACCTACAAGTTCCTCCTGTCGGTCTGTCTGCAGCTGGAGGTAACGCACGTTCAGTACACTGCAGTCGTGTACAAGGACTAACAAACACGTTTTCAAAAGTGAAGTAGTGAATGGTCCCGAAGCCCATGGCATGCACTAAGTAAGCTCAGAACATGGACATAACAGATGGATCAACAACAGATCCTGGAGGAGCTACAAAATGTACCATATTTTCTGGACTATAAGTCGCTCCGGAGTATAAGTCGCACTAGCCAAAAAATACATAATGAAAAAGAAAAAAACATGTATAAGTCGCACTGGACTATAAGTTTGTATTAGTATTAGTAGTAGGAGTAGTATTTTTTGGAGGAAATTTATTTTACAAAATCCAACACCAAGAACAGACATTTCATGTTGAAAGGCAAGTGATAGTAATAATAGAATAGAGAACAACAGCTGAATAGGTGTGCGCTATGCTAACGTAACACATTGATGGTTATTCAGCTACATGAAGCATAAACAACGAACTGAATAGGTGTCTCGTATGTTAACGTAATATATTAACAGTTATTCACATAACTATAGCATAAAGAACATAATATAACAAGTTCACCAAACTCACCATCTCACTCCTAATCGCTAAATCCTTTAAATTCTTCATCCTCGGTGTCGCTTCTGAACAACTCCGCCAACTCCGGAGGTAGACGAAGCGCCGCTTCCTCCTCTGCGTGGCTGTCGTCAGACTCAGCATCAGTTCCATTTCCAATTATTCCGCTCTTTCTCAGTTGTCTTTATAGCCTAAGTTGTTAGTGGTAATGTTTACATTTTAAATTGTCAGTGGTACAGGTGCAGCAGATGCTGGTACACAAGCCTAGAGCGCCCTCTAACCAACACCTGAAATATTTTAATATATAAGTCACACCTGAGCATACGTCACACCCCTAGACAGACTATGGAAAAAAGTGCGACTTATAGTCTGGAAATTACGGTAAAGAGTAGTAACTTATCTCTGAGATCAGATCGTTTACTGCGCCCACTGCCAGAGACTGAACAAATCTGAAAAAGTGGGCAGAGACAGAGGAGAAGAACCTCTGAGGGTGGAGCAGGGCCTGGACCTACAGAACCTTTCCAGTGTTTAACAGAATGTTTGCGTTCCAAAGACTGGTACCAGACGTTAAAAAGATGATAATACATTTTTAATGACAGCATTAGTGGAATCAGAGTCAACAAACTAGGACAGTACGATAAAGGAAAAACATGTGATATTCAATAACTATGTTGAAGATTTGTGATGTTTTAAAACAGGGGCTGCTTTTCTGACACAGTAAGTTAAATTCACTTAAAACAAAACCATAAACAAAACAAGGCTAAACTGTGACTAAATGAGGGAAATCACCACTAAAACTGGACTTTTTAAACATTTTTATTTAGTCACCACACATGATTCTTCAGAGTAAATCTCAGTCAGATGGAAGACCACTGCGTTATTGCCATATATTTAGATTTTTTGATACAGATATTTTGCTGATATTGCTACGACAATAATTTTGCCACATACTGTGCAGCCCAGACCTCACAAATTATGAATTCAACAACCACTCTGCCACATGTGAGTAATATTAGAGCCTGCTTTGATAACATTAGCGAGTGTGTCAGTGTTTAGCCGGTTTATTTAACGTAGCAATTAGCGTCAATTTCAAAACCTCTAAATTAATATTTAAATTTTGCTCCCTTGTAGAACTGAATGGGATAGAACCTTAATCTCAGAACCTGGCTGCGTGCGCAACTTTTCTGAATACATCACTCCTGGAAGTGTCTGTGAAGCAGAAGTAGCACCGTTTGACCTTAGGAGGGCAGCACTTCACTTCAAAATGAATTTAATTTAATTAGAATGTAATTGTTTTTTTTACTAATGAGTCAAATATAAGACTATAACTAATCACATATGGCTAAGAAAGAGGTTTATAGATGAGTTGCTCTATAAATTAAGAGTTGCTTTTGAAATGAAATGATTGGGAAAATGTCAAAATACTGTAATAATACTAAGTGTTTTCTGTTTTATTTTTTTGTTTGTTCAACCTTCCCACGACCTAGATTTGGGCCCTGACCCACCATTTAAAAAGCACTGCCCTAAGAACTAAAGCTGTGTCTTGTTGGTTTTATACTGAAGCTAACACTGACATATTAAGAACAAGGCCTGGATTATATTATTATTATTATTATTATTATTATTATTATTATTATTATTATTATTATTATTATGTGTGTTTGTAGGAGAAGAGTCCGTGCAGCAGCCCCATCCCGTCGGCCGAGAGCAGCTTTAGAGGTCAGAGGTCACCGCAGTCTCCCAGGTTTCCTCTGGTGGGTCCCGCTCCTCACAGGTCGGGTTAGGGTCTCGTTATTTTTTAATCAGGAGCTAACTTCGCGTGTTGTGTTTGTCCAGGCGTATCCCGGAGACTTCGGGGACCTGGACGGAGCGGTGAGGCAGAGGAGACAGGACACGGAGGAGAGCAGCAGCTCGGACTCTCAGATCCCAGACTACGACAAGATCAACGGTACCAGCAAGATGTTTTTATCTAAGCATTTTATATAGTTGTGTTTAATTGGAAAACATAGTAGTGCCCTCTTTGTTCAGTCTGCTCTCACTCTGCTGCCCTCTGCTGCCCTCTGCTGGTCTCTGCTGCTCTCTGCTGGTCTCTGCTGCCCTCTGCTGCCCTCTGCTGGTCTCTGCTGCTCTCTGCTGCCCTCTGCTGGTCTCTGCTGGTCTCTGCTGCTCTCTGCTGGTCTCTGCTGCCCTCTGCTGCCCTCTGCTGCTCTCTGCTGGTCTCTGCTGCCCTCTGCTGCCCTCTGCTGGTCTCTGCTGCCCTCTGCTGCCCTCTGCTGGTCTCTGCTGCCCTCTGCTGGTCTCTGCTGGTCTCTGCTGCTCTCTGCTGGTCTCTGCTGCCCTCTGCTGGTCTCTGCTGGTCTCTGCTGCTCTCTGCTGCCCTCTGCTGCTCTCTGCTGGTCTCTGCTGCCCTCTGCTGCCCTCTGCTGGTCTCTGCTGCCCTCTGCTGGTCTCTGCTGGTCTCTGCTGCTCTCTGCTGCCCTCTGCTGGTCTCTGCTGCCCTCTGCTGCCCTCTGCTGGTCTCTGCTGGTCTCTGCTGCCCTCTGCTGATCTCTGCTGCTCTCTGCTGCCCTCTGCTGGTCTCTGCTGCTCTCTGCTGCCCTCTGCTGCCCTCTGCTGCCCTCTGCTGGTCTCTGCTGCTCTCTGCTGCCCTCTGCTGCCCTCTGCTGCTCTCTGCTGGTCTCTGCTGCCCTCTGCTGCTCTCTGCTGCCCTCTGCTGCTCTCTGCTGGTCTCTGCTGGTCTCTGCTGGTCTCTGCTGCCCTCTGCTGGTCTCTGCTGCCCTCTGCTGCTCTCTGCTGGTCTCTGCTGGTCTCTGCTGCCCTCTGCTGGTCTCTGCTGCCCTCTGCTGCCCTCTGCTGCTCTCTGCTGCCCTCTGCTGCCCTCTGCTGGTCTCTGCTGCCCTCTGCTGCCCTCTGCTGCCCTCTGCTGCCCTCTGCTGGTCTCTGCTGGTCTCTGCTGCCCTCTGCTGCCCTCTGCTGGTCTCTGCTGCCCTCTGCTGGTCTCTGCTGCTCTCTGCTGGTCTCTGCTGGTCTCTGCTGCCCTCTGCTGGTCTATATAGCCCCTTTAAGGCAGTCTGTAGCCTTTATTTTGAAGGGTTTAAATAACATCCTGGCACATTTCAGGGCCCTGGCTCCTTTTAGGGTTTTTCAAATGTATTTTTTGCTCTCATTTTGACATTTCTTATGTTAGGGTGATGATATTTGACAAAGATGTTTATAAATAAATTCCTTTTAGAATGTCAGCATCACAACTGAAAAAAAAAATAAAAATCTACTGTCTAGATAAAAAAAACTCCTCTTCCTCTTAAAGCCCTTTTTGTTCCCATTGACTCACAGTAAGATCACTTATTTTCACTCTGCTGCTGTTCCAATACAGAAATGTTAAATCATGTTAATTCCTCTGTAACACAAACAAAACATCACCACCAGATCCACCATTTTCTCAGTGCATTGTGGGAAATAATTCCTTATAATTCCATTGGATAACAGTGAGTGTAGCCCCGCCTCTTAGGGCTTTAAGAGGAAGAACCTGAGTTTATTATTTACAAATATGAGGAATTATGTAAACAAAGTGCATTTAGAGGGTTACAAATGTGAAAATTAATTCACTTTTGCTCTCTGTGATGAGGACAGGGGTTAATGTTAGTGTTTTTCTTCATGTTTGATATTTTTAAAAGTTACCCAGTGACCTAAAAGAGCTTTAAGAGAAAGAATGTGAGTTTTTTTAAAGGAGGTTCCTGAGGGTTAACTAAGGGACGCTCCCAGTTCCTGCTGACATTACAAACAGACAGAAACTGTTCTAGCTCTATTCTTGTCAGCGTACACAGAGAAACAGCTCAGAACTAAAGTGAGTGTCTCCTCAGTAGCTCACGTCTTGTGTGTGGTTCTTCTTCTGTGCTCTGTAGAGTTCCCGGTTCCTGAGTTCCTGGGCGTCCTGAACCAAAGTGAGACTCCTCCTTCTCCCAAACTCTCTGAACATCCAGCAAAGAACCAACAACAGCAGACGAACCAGACGAGCAGCGAAAACTCTCAGAACGAGGCCAAGCAGAGAGGTAATAACTGACTTTTACTGTCACTTTTCACTCAGGTGGGACATACACTAGAGCAGTGGTTCTCAAAGTGGGGTTTGGGGCCCCCTGGGGGTCAGCGAAGGTACTGCAGGGGGGCAAGTACATAAAAAGAAATTGAGTTGAAATGCACTGTAAAAAACAATGCTGCAAAAACTCAAGGCAACAGGATCCCTCAAGATTTTTGAGTTTTGGTGATCAACTCAAAATCTCAAGTTTTCAACAATTAATATTTTTTTACTCCCCAAATTTAACGTTCATACATCTAAAAGCTTGAAATTTTAAGTTTTACTCACTATCTTTATTTTTTCCAGCTCATCTTACAGCAACTGACTCCACTGTTCAGAAAAAGTATTATTGATAATAATAAAAACTAAATATACTACATTTAACAAAAGAATAACTTTTTCTGAACTCTGTAAGTTGGCTGTAAGATGAGTAAAAAAATAATGATAGAGAGAAAAACTTAAAAATTAGAAATGTTTTTAGACGTATGAACATCAAATTAAGTGAAAGTGTGGAAAACTTGAGATTTTGAGTTGGCCCCAAAAATCTTTGAGGGATCCTTTGCCTTGAGTTATTGAGTTTTTGCAGCATTTTATTTTATTTTTTACAGTATATTTGTTTATAAAATATAACTTTAAAACACTTTTTAGCCAATAGTCAGTGTCTTTTGTAATGTTTTTATAGAAATATATGGAGAGAAACATGAAAATAAAACTTGGGATTGAGGGAAGTTGTATTGTTGGGGTCTGTGTGGGATTTTGGTAAATTTAAGAGGACCGTGACGCTCCTGACTTTGGGAATGGCTGGAATAGACACATTATTACTAACACAGCTTACTATTCAGGTAAAATATGACACTTTCCCATAACAGTCTTTACATATCATCTTTAAACTTTAAACATGTGCAGTGTGGTATAAAAAAATAAATCATGGGATATTAAAATTATTTAATGGTGGTTCTATTAAAATAAATAGAGTATAAGTTCTTAGTTTTAATAAAAAAAACTAATACACTTTAATGTAGTTTTAACATTTGTCTTTGCTGAATAAAACAATGCCACTTGTCAATGCGCTCACTCCCATTGTGTTCATTTAGAGGACAGTTAGAAAGCGACCTGACTGTTTCTGATATATTTCTGTATTTATCAGATTAGTTTACATTAATAAGAATGAGAAGTGGTTGTGATCAGGTTTGTATCCTCCGCAGGCTCAGAGCGGCTGATCGACAGCAGAAACATGAAGCCTGTGCCTCTCAACACTCTGCTCTGTGTTTATCTGCTGCTGTGAGTACAAACAACTTTATTTTCATACATTATATACATTCTTATGGTTATAGATTTATATTTACAGTTAAGTGATGTACAGGAGGTATCATTGTGGAAAAAAATCTCAGCTTTGTTTTACATTTGAACAAAAAACAGCATGTTGGTTGAATGAAAGTAACTTTAAGTCAGAATTTACCAGGGGTATGAATAATTTTGGGCTTCACTGTATATGGTTAAATATCTTACAGTGTATGTGTTCTGCTGCTGTCCTCCTGTTACCTGGCCTTTAAGATCCTCTCTACATTATTAAATCAAATCAAAACAAAGTTAGTTATAAAGCCAGAGCTGATCAAAGTGCTGTACAGACAAAATACAATAAATGCAATAAAATACAACAGCATAACGCAATAAAATGACAAAAGAATTAAAAGAGTGGATAAAGGAAGGATAAAAAGCCAAGTTTTCTGTCTCACTAGTGCCAACTAAATGCTAAGGAAAATTAGATTAGATAATAAGAGCTGTATTATGACTATAGTAACATGCATATATGTATATTTATGTTTATATTTTCCAGAGTCTGTGTCCTGCTGATGTCCTCCTGTTACCTGGCCTTTAAGATCCTGTCTCTGGAGCAGAGGCTGTCCACACTGGGGCCCATCTCTGAGTTCACAGAGCAACAGTTGAGTAAACTTCACTGTCTTCATGTTTCTGTCCCTCTCAGTTCTCAGATCCTGCTCTGCTTAAACTGAATATATGCCATACTTTCTTTCTCTGATTGGTTGTTTGTTTATTCAGTTGTGTCCAGAGGAAGTTTATTCTGGGTCTATCTACTGTCGGAACCTTTGACCTTAAGTCCTGAGTAGATTTGACTCACCCCTCCTCGCTTTAGTCCAGTTTCTGGTCCTAAATAAGTTTCAGGTCTTTTTGGTCATAAAATATAAATATACACCTGTTAAAGCTTATAGGTCCCCTGTCCTGTTCCTCTCTTTAACCCTGTTGTTATAATGTTGTCTCCTCCTCAAAAACAGATCTGGAGTAGTATTCTGTTTGAGTAATCCTGTATGCTGAGGCGCTGCCCTTCTCCAGAGCTGAAAACGCTCGGTCTCACAGCTCTACGTAGACACGAGAAACGAGGAAGTGCTCCTGCGCACTTCCTGCCTTAAACCTCTGTCACTACGAAGCTGTCAGCTCATTTATCTATCTGTTAGCATCATGTTGCTAATAGCGGTGCTAAATAGCCATTTTATGCTCTGTCCAGTCCCCAGCGTTGCCAGAAGGGGGCGACGGACTCCTAACCCAAGCGTTCTCTGTGTTCTCAGATATTTCCCACACAGATACATTATTTTAAGTTATAAAACCTGAGATACTAAAGCAAAAGAGTCCAACGCTGTTTCAGAAAGACTGAGGAAAGCAGAATATCTGAGCTTTAAAACAAAATAAATTATTTTTATAAGACATATGTTTGTTGTTAAAACCTGTGTGGTCTGTGTTTGTTCCCAGTGATCTCCTGAGAGCGACCGCAGACCTGAACTCTGACCTCTTCGCTGAACTCATCACCATCAACCTCCTCAAACTGGAGAAGGTCTGTCCTGGTCCTGGTTTAGCTCTGGTTTAGCTGTGGTTTAGTCCAGGTTTAGTCCAGGTTTAGTCCAGGTTTAGTCCAGGTTTAGACCTGGTTTAGTCCTGGTTTAGTCCAGGTTTAGACCTGGTTTAGTCCTGGTTTAGTCCTGGTTCAGTCCTGGTTTAGTCCTGGTTCAGTCCTGGTTTAGTCCTGGTTTAGTCCTGGTTTAGTCCTGGCTTAGTCCTGGTTTAGACCTGGTTTAGTCCTGGTTTAGTCCTGGTTTAGTCCAGGTTTAGTCCTGGTTTAGTCCTGGTTTAGTCCTGGTTTAGTCCTGGTTTAGACCTGGTTTAGTCCTGGTTTAGTCCTGGTTTAGTCCTGGTTTAGACCTGGTTTAGTCCTGGTTTAGTCCTGGTTTAGTCCTGGTTTAGACCTGGTTTAGTCCTGGTTTAGTCCAGGTTTAGTCCAGGTTTAGTCCAGGTTTAGTCCAGGTTTAGACCTGGTTTAGTCCTGGTTTAGTCCTGGTTCAGTCCTGGTTTAGTCCTGGTTTAGTCCAGGTTTAGTCCTGGTTTAGTCCTGGTTTAGACCTGGTTTAGTCCTGGTTTAGTCCTGGTTTAGTCCTGGTTTAGACCTGGTTTAGTCCTGGTTTAGTCCAGGTTTAGTCCAGGTTTAGTCCAGGTTTAGTCCAGGTTTAGACCTGGTTTAGTCCTGGTTTAGTCCTGGTTCAGTCCTGGTTTAGTCCTGGTTTAGTCCAGGTTTAGTCCTGGTTTAGTCCTGGTTTAGTCCTGGTTTAGTCCAGGTTTAGACCTGGTTTAGTCCTGGTTTAGTCCTGGTTCAGTCCTGGTTTAGTCCTGGTTCAGTCCTGGTTTAGTCCTGGTTTAGTCCTGGTTTAGTCCTGGTTTAGTCCTGGTTTAGTCCTGGTTTAGTCCTGGTTTAGACCTGGTTTAGTCCTGGTTTAGTCCAGGTTTAGTCCAGGTTTAGTCCAGGTTTAGTCCTGGTTTAGTCCAGGTTTAGTCCTGGTTTAGTCCTGGTTTAGACCTGGTTTAGTCCTGGTTTAGTCCTGGTTTAGTCCTGGTTTAGTCCTGGTTTAGACCTGGTTTAGTCCAGGTTTAGTCCAGGTTTAGTCCAGGTTTAGTCCTGGTTTAGTCCTGGTTTAGTCCTGGTTTAGACCTGGTTTAGTCCTGGTTTAGTCCTGGTTTAGTCCTGGTTTAGACCTGGTTTAGTCCTGGTTTAGTCCAGGTTTAGTCCAGGTTTAGTCCAGGTTTAGTCCTGGTTTAGTCCTGGTTTAGTCCTGGTTTAGACCTGGTTTAGTCCTGGTTTAGTCCAGGTTTAGTCCAGGTTTAGTCCAGGTTTAGTCCAGGTTTAGGCCTGGTTTAGTCCTGGTTTAGTCCTGGTTTAGTCCAGGTTTAGACCTGGTTTAGTCCAGGTTTAGACCTGGTTTAGACCTGGTTTAGTCCTGGTTTAGTCCAGGTTTAGTCCAGGTTTAGTCCTGGTTTAGTCCAGGTTTAGTCCAGGTTTAGACCTGGTTTAGCCCTGGTTTAGTCCTGGTTTAGTCCAGGTTTAGACCTGGTTTAGTCCAGGTTTAGACCTGGTTTAGACCTGGTTTAGTCCTGGTTTAGTCCAGGTTTAGACCTGGTTTAGTCCTGGTTTAGTCCAGGTTTAGTCCAGGTTTAGACCTGGTTTAGTCCTGGTTTAGTCCAGGTTTAGACCTGGTTTAGTCCAGGTTTAGACCTGGTTTAGACCTGGTTTAGTCCAGGTTTAGACCTGGTTTAGACCTGGTTTAGTCCTGGTTTAGACCTGGTTTAGTCCAGGTTTAGACCTGGTTTAGACCTGGTTTAGTCCAGGTTTAGACCTGGTTTAGACCTGGTTTAGACCTGGTTTAGTCCAGGTTTAGACCTGGTTTAGACCTGGTTTATTCATGGTTTAGACCTGGTTTAGACCTGGTTTAGACCTGGTTTAGTCCAGGTTTAGACCTGGTTTAGACCTGGTTTATTCATGGTTTAGACCTGGTTTAGACCTGGTTTAGACCTGGTTTAGTCCTGGTTTAGCCCTGGTTTAGACCTGGTTTAGTCCAGGTTTAGTCC
>CM036249.1:3218664-3316164 GCA_020698575.1 Bostrychus sinensis
TTAAACAACATTAGCATTAAACAACTTTAAACAACATTAGCATTAAATAACATTAAACAACATTTAACAACAATCGTCTCTATGTATTTCTCTTTGGTTTAGTCTTACTTCTGCTAATTTAGTGTAAAGTTATTTAACTTTATTTAAATTTGAAAAATGTATTTATTTATGTATTTATACATATTAGTTTATTTATAGATTTATTTATTTAGATGTATTTATATAGATTTATTATACAGATTTAATTTCACAGATTTATTTATAAAAATAACATAATTACAAGCTTTAGTTAAGGCATTATCTAGCTGTTTCTAAAAGATGAAAATTACCATTAGGAAATGAATTATTTAATTTAACTTCAACAGAGAGAACCTGGTGTTGATATAAAAGGCTTCTTTAGTCAGGTCATGGGTCAAAGTAACATCAAATCTTTCTTTTTTTTTTTTTTTTTGTAATGTCAAAATAAAAAATAAAAGAATGAGCAAAAAATGTATCTCAGTCTGTCTGGTTGCACGTCTGTGCACAGACTCAGTTAATAGTCTCTGTATGTTTTGTGTGTCCAAAGGCGGTCCCAAGGCCACGCCCCTTCGTTCTCCGCCCGACATCCCATGATCCCTCGCTTCTACGTGTTACCGTGGAAACAGGACATGGTGAACCAGAGGCTGCTGCTCAAGGTGAGAGCCGGGTTTAGACCCCAGATAAGTCTTGGTTTTAGTTCTGGAGTAAGTCCAGGGTTTACGGCAGTTTTAGCAACGCATCGGTCCTGTAGGTTTCTGGTTTTAGTTCTAATTTAGTCTTTTAAGCCTAAGTGAGTCTTTGTCCAGTCCAGTGGTTTTCAACTGGAGGGTCAGGATCTAAAGGAGTGTCATGTGATCTCTGAAGGCTAAACACAGAAACACAGAACCACTGGACTATGATAACACAACATTCATAGACCTGGAGTTACATTTAGTAACTAATTTATTTTCCCAGAATGCAGCGCTGGCTCAGATCCCCATGCGCCCTCTGGAGGAGTCTCTGTGTCTCTGCAGCAGGGAGCGTCTGTGTCACTGTCAGAAAAACCTCAGATCCTCCTCCAGTCCCAGACCTGATCAAGACCTGGTTCAGACCGGACTCAGAGCCCACCACTCCTCTCAGTTCTCCAGGTACAGGACCAGTGTAGAGCTGGTTTAGTCCTGGTTTAGTCCTGGTTTAGTCCTGGTTTAGACCTGGCTTAGTCCTGGTTTAGACCTGGTTTAGTCCTGGTTTAGTCCTGGTTTAGACCTGGTTTAGTCCTGGTTTAGTCCTGGTTTAGTCCTGGTTTAGACCTGGTTCACACCTGGTTTAGTCCTGGTTTAGTCCTGGTTTAGTCCTGGTTTAGACCTGGTTCACACCTGGTTTAGTCCTGGTTTAGTCCTGGTTTAGTCCTGGTTTAGACCTGGTTTAGTCCTGGTTTAGTCCTGGTTTAGTCCTGGTTTAGACCTGGTTCACACCTGGTTTAGTCCTGGTTTAGTCCTGGTTTAGACCTGGTTTAGTCCTGGTTTAGTCCTGGTTTAGACCTGGTTGAGTCCTGGTTTAGTCCTGGTTTAGACTTGGTTTAGTCCTGGTTTAGACCTGGTTTAGTCCTGGTTTAGACCTGGTTGAATCCTGGTTTAGTCCTGGTTTCGACCTGGTTTAGTCCTGGTTTAGACCTGGTTTAGTCCTGGTTTAGTCCTGGTTTAGACCTGGTTGAGTCCTGGTTTAGTCCTGGTTTAGATCTGGTTTAATCCTGGTTTAGTCCTGGTTTAGTCCTGGTTTAGACCTGGTTTAGTCCTGGTTTAGACCTGGTTTAGTCCTGGTTTAGTACTGGTTTAGACCTGGTTGAGTCCTGGTTTAGTCCTGGTTGAATCCTGGTTGAATCCTGGTTTAGTCCTGGTTTAGTCCTGGTTTAGACCTGGTTTAGTCCTGGTTTAGACCTGGTTGAGTCCTGGTTGAGTCCTGGTTAAGTCCTCGTTTAGTCCTGGTTTAGTCCTGGTTTAGACCTGGTTTAGTCCTGGTTTAGATCTGGTTTAGATCTGGTTTAATCCTGGTTTAGACCTAGTTTAGTCCTGGTTTAGATCTGGTTTAATCCTGGTTTAGACCTAGTTTAGTCCTGGTTTAGTCCTGGTTTGGACCTGGTTTAGTCCTGGTTTAGTCCTGGTTTATACCTGGTTTAGTCCTGGTTTAGTCCTGGTTTAGTCCTGGTTTAATCCTGGTTTAGACCTGGTTTAGACCTGGTTTAGTCCTGGTTTAGTCCTGGTTTAGACCTGGTTTAGTCCTGGTTTAGTCCTGGTTTAGTCCTGGTTGAATCCTGGTTTACTCCTGGTTTAGACCTGGTTTAGTCCTGGTTTAGACCTGGTTTAGTCCTGGTTTAGACCTGGTTTACTCCTGGTTTAGACCTGGTTTAGTCCTGGTTTAGACCTGGTTTAGTCCTGGTTTAGACCTGGTTGAGTCCTGGTTTAGTCCTGGTTTAGTCCTGGTTTAATCCTGGTTTAGTCCTGGTTTAGACCTGGTTGAGTCCTGGTTCAGCTCTGGTTTAGTCCTGGTTTAATCCTGGTTTAGTCCTGGTTTAATCCTGGTTTAGTCCTGGTTTAGACCTGGTTTAGTCCTGGTTTAGTCCTGGTTGAGTCCTGGTTCAGCTCTGGTTTAGTCCTGGTTTAATCCTGGTTTAGTCCTGGTTTAATTCTGGTTTAGTCCTGGTTTAGACCTGGTTTAGTCCTGGTTTAGTCCTGGTTTAGTCCTGGTTTAGACCTGGTTTAGTCCTGGTTTAGACCTGGTTTACTCCTGGTTTAGACCTGGTTTAGTCCTGGTTTAGACCTGGTTTAGTCCTGGTTTAGACCTGGTTGAGTCCTGGTTTAGTCCTGGTTTAGTCCTGGTTTAATCCTGGTTTAGCCCTGGTTTAGACCTGGTTGAGTCCTGGTTTAGTCCTGGTTTAGTCCTGGTTTAATCCTGGTTTAGTCCTGGTTTAGACCTGGTTGAGTCCTGGTTTAGTCCTGGTTTAGTCCTGGTTTAATCCTGGTTTAGTCCTGGTTTAGACCTGGTTTAGTCCTGGTTTAGACCTGGTTGAGTCCTGGTTTAGTCCTGGTTTAGTCCTGGTTTAATCCTGGTTTAGTCCTGGTTTAGACCTGGTTGAGTCCTGGTTCAGCTCTGGTTTAGTCCTGGTTTAATCCTGGTTTAGTCCCGGTTTAATCCTGGTTTAGTCCTGGTTTAGACCTGGTTTAGTCCTGGTTTAGACCTGGTTTACTCCTGGTTTAGACCTGGTTTAGTCCTGGTTTAGACCTGGTTTAGTCCTGGTTTAGACCTGGTTGAGTCCTGGTTTAGTCCTGGTTTAGTCCTGGTTTAATCCTGGTTTAGTCCTGGTTTAGACCTGGTTGAGTCCTGGTTTAGTCCTGGTTTAGTCCTGGTTTAATCCTGGTTTAGTCCTGGTTTAGACCTGGTTTAGTCCTGGTTTAGACCTGGTTTAGTCCTGGTTTAGACCTGGTTGAGTCCTGGTTTAATCCTGGTTTAGACCTGGTTTAGTCCTGGTTTAGTCCTGGTTTAGGCCTGGTTTAGCGCTGGTTTAGACCTGGTTTAGTCCTGGTTTAGTCCTGGTTTAGACCTGGTTTAGTCCTGGTTTAGTCCTGGTTTAGGCCTGGTTTAGCGCTGGTTTAGACCTGGTTTAGTCCTGGTTTAGTCCTGGTTTAGTCCTGGTTTAGTCCTTGTTTAGTCCTGGTTTAGTCCTGGTTTTGACCTGGTTTAGTCCTGGTTTAGTCCTTGTTTAGTCCTGGTTTAGTCCTGGTCTAGTCCTGTTAAGTGTTAACGCACAGCTGTAAGTTTAATTATTATCTTTTCTATAATTATGGCATAGAACAACCAATAATGTAATAACTTGTTACATTATTGGCTTTATTACATTTAAAATTGCCAACATGATGATGTTATTGGCAGGTTTTACATCATCTGTTGCTACATGACATGTTTTTGTTTAGCTGACGTTTAGTTTCGGGATTAATTGATGTTATAATTTCGGGGTTATTTTGCCTCCCTGTGGTTCTGTGTGTTTTCTAATCCAAGATGGCTGATGTTGTGTGATGTTGTTTCAGATACAACAGCTCTGCAGTGACCTCCAGAGGCCTCTACACAAACTGAAGAAGACCAAGCAGACACACAAATAAACAAATACCATATAATTCAAAAGACCTGTGTGTGTTTGACTGCGCGACCAGAACAGGGGAACTTTAAAATCAGGAGGCAACAGACAATTAAAATGTTTTTTTTTTAAAGTGTATATTCTGCTTTTATTCATATTTTTAACCCAGACTTGGTCTCCTCTAGAACAGCAGCAGGTTTTACAGCCTTTAAAAACATTACGGGACTAAAAGAAAACTTTCCAGTAATTACTTTACTACTGCCTCGGAGCGTAACGATACAGTAACTGTATCGATGTAGCAGTTTTTTTCCTATGATATGACTACATCGATGCACATGACCTTGTATCGAATCGTATCGTTTTCTAGGAAGTGAATATCGATACACATGAAGTATCGATCGATAATATCGGAAATATAAAAATTTGAAATTTGTATGTTAAAATATGGCTTTTTGGAGATAAATTTTGTGTTTCTAATAAAATAAAATGTTATATTCAACTTTTCTTCACTCTTTGTCTGCTGGACATAATCAGCCCCAGCCGCGGTGCTACATTTGAGAGAAAACTTTTATGATTTTTGGCAAAAGTTGCTGTATCGATTATCGATACGGTGTTGAATCGTATCGTATTGTTCCAAATTAGCCGATATTGTTCTTGAATCGTATCAAAACACTTCAAATTGATAAATATTGTATCATTGTAAAAACGTATCATTTCACCCCTACTACTGCCATTAAGAAACCGAAAGTACTGCCGTCTTTTGAACAGAAAGCTAGAAAAAGAGATTTTTATTTCCCTATAATAAAAATAATACATCAATTTTATATAGCGCTTTTCACACAACTCAGTCGCTTTACAATTTTTGATCTATTATTCCTTCCTATCCTTCAGTCACACTACTTCTGTAGCTAGCCACAGCTGCCCTGGGGCAGACTGACAGAAGCGGCCTCTCTGACCACCACCAAACACAGCCACACAGGCAAGGTGGGTGAAGTGTCTTGACACAACGACAGTATGTGTTTCAGATAGGATTTGAACCGGCTACCCTCTGATTGCTGGGCGAATGCTTAACCCACTGCGCCACCATCGCCCCTAAACTTTTTGTCTGATGCCATTTTTCTGTGAGGAATCAGTGGAAACAGCTGTGCACAGTTTTTTTAGATAAATGACTGAGAGCAGACTGGATGTAGAGGGCTGGTTGCTGATTGGTCAGTGCTTCCTGGAGTGGGCGGGGCCTCGGAGGTTTGTTGAAACGAGCGCTCTGAGGCCTCAGAAACTCAGCACCAGAGAATACAGGATTACTCAAACAGAGCACAACTCCAGGTCTGTTTCTGATGAGGAACAACATTAGAACATGGGAGAAAGTTGATTTTGCAGAACAGAAACAAGCTCAGCCCAAGGTTATCATCGTTTTATTAAAAGAAAACTTAACACAGTTCATGAAGTCAGTGTACAGATGTTGGGATACATGAGAAGAGTCAGAGTCACGTATGTACAGCAGAGGAGAGTATGAGTATAAATACAAGTTACACTGGAACCACTTTAGACAACTACAGTGTCCTGCACTGAGAGCGACGTGTGAACGCAACACCAACTACATTAAAGAGAACGACAGAGACAGAGGTAACACAGGTGAGACGGGCTCATTGTTCAGACTGAGGTCAGGCCTGGTCCTGAGTTCAGCCCTGGTCTAGTCCTGGATCTGTTTCTGTGAGCCTGGGTTAGTCCATCAGCGGGACAGCTCATGTTTTTGGAGACAAAGTCTGGACGTGTGCAGAGGAGAGACAGTGGATGATATTATTTCACTTTTTTTGTTTCCCCAAAATGATAAGTCTATATTCATGATCTTTTCATACTGCGCTGTTGAAATGTATGAAAGTTTCCTGGATGAAAAGGAGGAGAACTGCTTCAGAATATTATTTTATTTTATATTTTTAAATTAAATCTGTAGGCTATCATAGGAGAGTTATTCAAATGATTTTAATTTTTCTTTGTAGTAAATGTAATAAGAGTTTATATTGGTAGATGTTTATTTTGAAGCCAGGCCATTTTTTAATCCATTTTTATCAAAGGAAGTTCAAAATCTCTTCGTAAACAAACACAGAGGTTTTAAATGAATGCCTTTTGAAGCATTATTAACAACATTTATGTGTGATGAGGTACTTATGGTAAAAAAAAAGTCCAAGGGGTACACAAGACAAAAAGGTTGGGAACCACAGGCCTAGAGGAAGACCAGAGACCAGGTTTATGGCTGCAGTGAAAGAGGAAGCTGAAGTTACTGAGAGGATGCAGAGGATTCACTCTGGAGAAGTGTTAGTCGCAAATTTATTTCTCTAATCCATTTGCTGTGCGTGCTCAGAAACTGCAGAGGGCGCTGTGGAGCCGTGTTTCACCAGGACCAGCGTTATCATCCACACATCCTCACATTACTGAGCAGGTTTACGCTCTTTTAGTCTTAATTTAATTCTTCTGTTTTATAGTTTTAGTCAACGTTTACGCTTAAATTTATTCCTGGTCTTGTAATCCAGTTTTGGTTTTGTCCCATTCCAGTCCCACAGCTGTGCATCGTTGCTCATAAATCCAGACTTTGTTCTCACTCCAGCCGCTCTCTGTCACATTTTCATCTCACACGTTTTCATTTGAGACGAATGGGTTTAATGTGAACACGCTAACAAGCTGAGGTCAGCCTCTGGCTCAGGGACAGCACAGACTTTAATGTTTCCAAATGCAGACTCACTGGTGTTGAGTCTGTTCCACATCACTTTTACAGTCACTGCGTTCATACTCTCTGCTGGAGAACTGTCAGCCCGCTCCTGTCTCAGTCCACATGCAGAGCAGAGAGTGGGACGACTGGAAGCACAGTGCTGTGAGGCGTTCAGGTGGTGTGGGACTTAACAGCGGCGGTAAAACCTTTACTGCAAGCTCCCATTTTATGCTTTTCTCAGTCTTTCTGAAACAGTGTTGGACTCCTTTGCGTTAGTATTTCAACTTTTATAACTTAAAATGGATTGTGTGGCCCTGTGTCTTTTATTGTTTTGTTTTTATTTATTTTATTGATTTTACTTATTTATTTATGTGCTTTTTATTGTATTGCTCTTTTTTGATTTTACTAGTTTGTATTGCTTTAATGGAAGCTAGTGAGGTTAAATAGAATATGCATTCATTTGTTTATTGTTTCATAACAGTGGTTCCCAAAGTGGGGTCCGCAAAAGTACTGCAAGGGGGCCCCCAGAGGCTGTCTATAATTCAATTTAATTTAAATTTAAATTCATTATTATTATTTATTTTAAACACATTTTGGTCCATAACACAAATAAAACATACAAAAATTATATATTTTTTTATTTTTAATTAGTCAATGAAAATATTAAATACCTAAAAACATTAAGTACACAAAAAAAAAAAAAAAAAAAAAATCTAATTTGAAATTAATTGTTTAAAAATTTACTTTAAAACTAATTTTAGCCAACTGTCAGTGTTTTTGTAATGTTTCTATAAAAATATATGGAGAAAAACATGACATAGTTTTTTGAATAGAAGTAAGTTCAATAGTTGGGGCTCCGCGTGGGATTTTCGGAAATTTAAGGGGCCATGGCAGTCTTGACTTTGGTTGTTTTATAATTTCGTGCAGCACTTTGGAAACTGTGTTTGTAAAATGTGCTATAGAAATAAAGTGGACTGGATAAAATAATGCATCTGTGGAAAGCCTCTTTTGTGTCTGTCGCTGGCTGTTTGCTGGCAACGGTGGGGACTGGACAGAGCATAAAATGGCTATTTAGCACAGCTGCTAGCGACATGAGGCTAACAGACAGATAAATGAGCTGACTGCGCTGTAGTGACAGAGGTTTCAGGCTGAAACGATCAGAACGACAGGGTTGCCAGGTGTGAAAGTCAAAACCTGCCCAACAGCAACTTAAGCCCTCCCCAAAATCCACACAACAGTGAATAAAAACACTGGTGACACCGACCCCTCCCTCTCTCACAGAGCAGATTCTCAGACACACAGCTAATTGGCTTCACTGTAATCACCTTTGGGTTTTAAGATTTGTCATTCAAAATATGAGTCTTTATTTAGAAATAGCCAACTGTTTGTATAATCTGCATGCAGCCTTCCACTTAAAAAATTGCCCAGTTCTGCAGACTTCGACGGCAGAACGAGTCCGGTGACGGTGTGTGGGCACTTCCTGGTTTCACGTGTCTATGTAGAGCTGTGAGACTGGGCGTTTTCAGCTCTGGAGAAGGGCAGCGCCTCAGCATACAGGATTACTCAAACAGAATACTACTGCAGGTCTGTTTTTGAGAAGGAGACCACATTAGAACATGGTTAAAAGCTCAGAAATGTTGACTTAGCAGGGGACCTTTACCAGACTAATAATTGTCATAATGACAAATGATATTTTTTATTTGTAAAAAACATAAAGATAGAGATGATATTCTCTCCAGACCTGGGCTCATAGTGACGTGATGTGCAAAATAAATACTGTTTAAAACTGCACAACAAAAATCTGAGCGGTTTGTTCCTGAGATTACAGATAAAAAAAAAAACGGGAAAATACATAAAACGTAAAAAAAAAAGTAAAAGGCCATTTACAACCTTATATCAGGAAACAGTAAAAACACATCTCATTTAGAGTTTTTACCATTTTTACTGTTTCAGAATCGCCTTGAGATGAACAGATTCTCCTCTTCACAGAGAGAGGTTGGTTCAGATTAAATGAGAACAGATCAGCTGTGTCCTCAGATGTTCCTCAGATGTTCCTCAGATGTTCCTCAGATGTTCCTCAGATGTTCCTGCAGCCAAAGAAGTCCACTCCGACGTAGCGTGGGTATCCCTCCAGAGAGTTCATCCCCACGGGGTCGAACTTCCAGTACTGACGCCCGCGGATGAAGTGAGCGTAACCTGGACGAGGACAGAGGACGGGACAGAGTCATGTGGCTGCGTGGGTCACAGTAAAATCCATGGACGGTGGCCAGGAAGTCTCAGGGCTGAGATTTAGAGACGCACACAGACAGGCGACCATTCACTCTCACCTTCAGTCTTTATGGGACATTTTGAACCTTTCTGCAGAAAAGGGGCCCTTAAAAATCCTGGAATATACACAGTAACACACGCACACTCCACTCAGAGAGATCAGGACTCAGCTCGGGAATAGAACCCACAGCCCACCTTCCTACAGCTTTGCTAAATGGTTCAGATAATGAGGACTACATTGTAATATACTACATTACAGTCTCTGTAGGAACGCTCGTCTCCTGTCAATCACTAAATCAGGAACATCACTGTGTAAGCAGAAGCTTTAGGGGCTCGACACGCGGGAGGCGACAAACGACAGCGACCGCCGAAACTCATCGCCACACGGGAGGCGACAAACGACAGCAACCGACGAAACTCATCGCCGCCGTGTGATGACCCAGCACACGGGAGGCGACAAACGACAGCAACCGACGAAACTCATCGCCGCCGTGTGATGACCCAGCACACGAGAGGCGACAAACGACAGCGACCGACGAAACTCATCGCCACACGGGAGGCGACAAACGACAGCAACCGACGAAACTCATCGCCACCGCGTGATGACCCAGCACACGAGAGGCGACAAACGACAGCAACCGACGAAACTCATCGCCGCCGTGTGATGACCCAGCACACAAGAGGCGACAAACGACAGCGACCGACGAAACTCATCGCCACACGGGAGGCGACAAACGACAGCAACCGACGAAACTCATCGCCGCCGTGTGATGACCCAGCACACGGGAGGCGACAAACGACAGCAACCGACGAAACTCATCGCCGCCGTGTGATGACCCAGCACACGAGAGGCGACAAACGACAGCGACCGACGAAACTCATCGCCACACGGGAGGCGACAAACGACAGCAACCGATGAAACTCATCGCCGCCGTGTGATGACCCAGCACACAAGAGGCGACAAACGACAGCGACCGACGAAACTCATCGCCACACGGGAGGCGACAAACGACAGCAACCGACGAAACTCATCGCCGCCGTGTGATGACCCAGCACACGGGAGGCGACAAACGACAGCAACCGACGAAACTCATCGCCGCCGTGTGATGACCCAGCACACGAGAGGCGACAAACGACAGCGACCGACGAAACTCATCGCCACACGGGAGGCGACAAACGACAGCAACCGACGAAACTCATCGCCACCGCGTGATGACCCAGCACACGAGAGGCGACAAACGACAGCAACCGACGAAACTCATCGCCACCGCGTGATGACCCAGCACACGAGAGGCGACAAACGACAGCAACCGACGAAACTCATCGCCACCGCGTGATGACCCAGCACACGAGAGGCGGGGAGTGGCAGCAGCTGGCGCCAGGGCGAGCCTCAGGTCCAAAGAAAATCGTGGATCTCCCACAGAATTAATTGGCTGTCAATTTGAATGGGATTTCAGGTTTTAAAGTGGGGAAAGAAAATTACAAACATAAACTAGGCTCTTACATCAAGATTTTGTTCAACCTGAATGAAGTAGACTTTTAGTATGAATCTGTTCTATAACAAGAAAAAAGCATGCATGGATCTATGGCCTGGGTAGACCTGGGTACTAAACCCCATATTGCAGTCAAGAAAAAAAGGTGAATAAGCTCCTGTTCTTTGTTTGTTTTTGTTGGTTACATCTCTGTAATCTCATCTGTAAATGTCCTAAAGCCTGACAGGGGGCTGTTATTTTCTCCTCCATGTTGATCTCAGTGACTGAGCGTCCTGTCCTCTCATTGGTCCGCTGATTAAACTCTCACTGGCTGGTTCTCATCAGGCGATGGCGATGAAAAGTTGAACATTTTTCAACTTTCCTAGATCGCGTCGCAAGCCAGCGTGTGCACGAAGACATGCACAAGCGCGACATTTCACGAGCACAAGTGTCGCATGTCACTTCACAGGAGGGAGACTCGCGAGCATCGCCTCCTCGCTCAGCTTCCATAGGGAACACACAGAGGAGAAGCGACGTCGCCTCCCGTGTGTCGAGCCCATTAAGCAGCTCGTACCACTGCGGGCCGTTTAGACGACAACACGTTTTGTCAAATTTGTAATGGTTCGTTGGCACGAGGAAGGGGATTCTGAATCTGTTAACTTTTGAAAACACTGGAGGAGGAGTTTTCCTGGCCCTGAGTCTTAGTAGAAAAGGTTAAACTAAGCTGAGGGAGTGACTTGATACTAGCTTTACCCATCATCCTCAGGTCCGTCTGACTTCCTTCAGCAGCTCTGCTGGGACGCCTCAGACTCAGTGTGCAGAAGTACGTACCGTAGATGTCCCTGAAGGCGGCGTCCACGTCAGTCGGGACCCCTCTCCAGTCGCTCATGCTGCGGGGCTGTGCCGCCTCTACGCGCGCCTCTCGGGGGCTGAACCTCCAGTAGCTGCCGCCTCTGAACAGGTAGGTGTTGTAGTTCGGGTCGTGTCCCCAGCGAAGAGACGCCTGGACGGACGGGACGCTCAGACCCAGAGAGACGAGCGACTCCGGGCCGCGGACCTGCATCTCCGCATCGAACACCCAGTACTTCTCTCCTGGAGACAAAGTCACTGTTTACTCATCAGCAGAGTATAAATGCAGTATTCATACGTTTACAGAATGTAATGAACTGAAGTCTGCTGTGCCTGAAGAGAGCAGCTGGAAGAGTTTTGTTATCAGCTGTATATTTGACAGAAGCACTGCACAAAGCATTCTGGGACTGATCTCTGAGAGGTTTTATGCAGCAGTAGCTGATCTTCTCTACAGTAATCTCAGCTCAGTCTGGTGAGTTTGTTTTCTGCTCTGTTGTAATGAAGGCGTGATTGGGAATTATCATTGCAGATAGAGATATATTATTTTACATGTGCTGAGGAAAAGCAGTATGTGGATAAACGGCTGGTCTCTCTGCAACAACAGTGACATAAAAATAATTTACTGTACACACCTCCAGCTGATCTGAGTTAGACTCTTTCTTCAAAACAAAATGAACACAATGACATAAAACATAATCAGACAAGTTTCCCTCTTTTCCACAGACTGCTGTCTCTTTGAGCTCCTGCAGTTCTGTCCCTAACGGGCAACATCAGTTCATCTGTAATACTTCATGTTATTACAAGATACTGATGAATACTGATCCTGTAAAAACATGAAAACATTTTGTTAAAACAAGATCAGTATTTATCTTGTAAAACATGATACACCAGTATCTTGTAATAAAAAAAAAGATGGAACACATCATGTTTTTATGGGTTGTTATTAAAACATGATGCAGATGAGCTCAGCTGCAGCAGAACTCTTCTGTAACAACTCAGTGCCTAAAAGTCTAACCCTGAGACCAACTCTGTATCTGTGATGTGGGGGAATGAAACTGGGCCAACATCAGAGAGAAAGTTTAGTACATGACCTGCAGGATAAGCCTAAATACTTTTACAAGTACATTTTTCACCAATTTAAAAAAATCATCTCAGTGACACCGAGCACAGTCCTCTGCTCTGAACTGTGTGAGAACAGAGAACAGTTCCTGTGTGTGGCCTCAGAGCTGTGTGTTATTACCTGTAATAAACTCTAATTGCACTTCCCAGTGTACTCACTGATCCTGTAGTACTTATACCTGATACTGCGGTACTTAAACGTGTCTAAAACTGCAGTACTGCCTCAGATCCTGTAATTATGAGTTTCTGTGTCTCTCATCTCACTCTCACTCAAACACAGCTCACCACATCAGAAACACATCAGAGCCACAGCGTCGCACCTTCAACCTACCACACACTGGACTCAGGACAGCAGTACTACAGCTCTGTACTCGGCTTTAAGTACTGGTACTTCAAAATAATATGACTATAGTAAAAGTATTAAATAAACTTGAATAAAATGTCCTGAATGTTATGCTTAATTAAGTACAAAATACCTAAAATGCACAGCAAACCTACTACTACTACTACTACTACTACTACTACTACTACTACTACTACTACTAACAATAATAATACATTTGCCTTATACAGCACTTTTCTGGACACTCAGCATTGCTTTAAAATCAGGCACATTATTCATTTTCTCCTCAGTCACACTCAGCCTTCAACAAAATGATTAAGTAACAAGTATTGAATGTAAGGTTTACTTTACTGTTAAATTACTAATACTAATACTGAAAAATGTAACTACTAGTGCAAATGCTACTACTACTCTACTGGTACTACTAAACCCTACAACTATCACTACTACAGCTAGTAAGGAAAATAGTCAGCAAAAAGAATAAATAAGAAGCATTGAAGCAAAAACGTTTTAAAGTGACATTATATATTATTTTTTGAAAATATATTCAGAAAACACAGGATAAATCTAACTGACTTGAGTGAAAATTACTTTCCACAAATGTCAGAGACTAAAAAAAGGGTTTGACTACATCCAGGTACCTACACCTGACGCCTGCTATGGCTTTTAGTTAAAGGAACAGTCCACAGTTTTTCCAGACTTAACTATGTTGTTCCCTGATCTTAGCTGAGTTGATGTGTACCTCTCTGGTTTTTGTGCGTGTCCTGTGTGCCCTTTGCCTGGGGAGTGACGCTAATTTGTTAGCATTTAGCTTTGCCAAGCTTATCCCCATGGAACCAAACACAGCTCAAGTTAGAAGCAACAAATCCTCTCCCCCTCCCACTCTCACTTCCGTCACCAGAACCAACGTGGCCTGCAGAGGTAGAAGAGGGAATTTTTTAGGAGTGAAGATATCACTGCGCTGACCTTGCTCCTAAAGTGTTATTACGCCTTGCGTTATAGCACCCATTTTTATCCGCTTAGAAAATCGCCATTTTTTATTTTTGTGTAACTGTACTTGGGTCATGTAACTACTCACATAATCGTGTTTAAATCGGGAAAACGTGGAAGAGCTTGGTTGCCTCTAACTTGAGCTGCGTTTGGTTCCATAGGGATAAGCTTGGCAAAGCTAAATGCTAACAAATTAGCGTCGCTCCCTAGGCCCCTGTGTGCCCCAAAGGACACAGGGCACGCACAAAAACCAGAGAGGTACGCATCAACTCAGCTGAGATCAGGGAACAACATAGTTTAGGAAAAACAGTGGACTGTTCCTTTATGGCAGTGGTACCCAAAGTGGGGTCCGGGGCCCCCTGGGGGTCCGCGAAGGTACTACAGGGGGGGCCCCCAGAGGCTGTCTATATTTCAATTTCAATTTTATTTATTTATTTATTTATTGATTGATTGATTGATTGATTTATTATTATTATTATTTCAGACACATAGTTTTGGTTCATAAAAACAAATAAAACATACAAAAATATAAAAAGTCAATGAAAATATTAAGTACCTAAAAACATTGGAAATTAATTACAGTTGTATATTTGTTTTAAAATATTACTTTAAAACAACTTTTAGCCAGTAATCAGTGTTTTTGTAATGTTTTTATAAAAAAATAAAATAATAAAAAAAAACACGGCAGAGTCTTTTGAATAGAGGGAAGTTTTATCGTTGGGGGTCCGCGAGGGATTTTCGGAACTTTAACGGGGCCACGACAGTCTTGACTTTGGGAATGGCTGCTTTAAGGGTTAGGTAAAGGATCCAACAGAGGCCTTAGGGGGGGGTCACCATGAAGATTTGTTGACCACAGTAAAACAAGGAAAACTGCAGAGGTACGGCCGTGTGAGCAGGAGTAACGGTCTATCAAAAATGATCCTGCAGGGAACTGTTCAGGGAGGACAAAGACGAGGTCCACAAAAAAAGAAATGGGTCGAAAACATCACTGAGTGGACAGGAATTCATTTTGTCAGCACCACAGGACCGAGATCAAGCTCATGCATGCAACGCCCCCAGGACCAACAGGTTAAGGGACAAAATGAAGAAGATAATGTCCCTGTAGAGAAAGTTGTCCTCTGCATTTGACCCATCCTTCAATGCCCGAGGGGCGACCTGTGCGACTCTGAGCCAGAATCCTGGTCAGGACCGAGCTGGAAGATCACTGTGCAGGTTTTAGTTTGATGGAAGAAAACAGAGCACCCAGGAAAAACCAACCCAGACACAGGAAGAACATGGAAACCTCACACAGAAAGCCTCCACATGATCCTGGAATCAAACCCAGGCCGTTGTACTTCTGCTACTGTTTGTGTCTGATTGTGTTTATGTTTGATGAACTGTTTGTGTTTTGGGGAGACCTTTGTTGTGACACTGAGCTACAGAAATAAAACAGATTTGAACTGAACTGAATAACTACAACGGCGTTCACCTCGGAAGAACCAGATGTTCCCGGACTTGTCCTCGAAGGCGGCGTCGATGTTGTGCGGGATGCCCCTCCAGTGCCGGGACGCCAGCGCGGGGTACCCGTTCTCCAGACGCCCGTCCCGGATCCGCCACACGAACCCGGACTTAAAGAAGAACAGCTCTCCTCGGATCATGGAGACCGCGTCGAAGTCGGTCTGACAGGCGTCCGGCTGCAGACGACAAAGAGGAGCAGAGGGTAAAGCGTGTCCTCAAAATAACTTTTACCTTTAAAACAAACTGAGCACTGCAGGAGGAGAAACACACAGACGTTCCTTCTTAAACTGTCTGTATTTCATTATTGCAGTGTTTATGAGTTTAACCCTCCCACAGCCCTAGGACATTTTTTGATGTTTTGTGTCTGTTTTTTGATGCTAACTTTTGCTGTGTATCAGAATCAGAATCAGAAGATTTTTATTGCCATTGTCAGTGA
This sequence comes from Bostrychus sinensis, assembly GCA_020698575.1. NCBI lineage: Eukaryota > Metazoa > Chordata > Actinopteri > Gobiiformes > Eleotridae > Bostrychus > Bostrychus sinensis. The sequence goes on from CM036249.1 coordinate 3,234,469, forward strand.
ACAACACAATTCACAGACTAAGAACTTGTTTCGGTGCTAATGTGCAACATATAACACTACTACTAATAATAAAAAATATCACTATGAAAAAAAAGAAACTTTAAAAATATAAAATACAAAGTATAAGGGCATGCAAAGAAATAAATAAAATGGCATACATTTTGCCTCAGGTGTGTATTTTTGAATAAATTTTCAGATTTCAGGATATTTTTTTTTAATCCTCTTAAAAATGTGTATAAAAATAGTCGCATCTTTATCTGTAAGACATTTTTTTGTGCCATTAAAACAACATTTTTATTATACACTGTCACTGCAATATAATTTCACATTTTTATCAAGTATTTCATGGATTCATGATAGTGAGGGATTGGAATTTTAGTTTTTATTGTTTTTCACTAGGTGGCGCCATTTCCCCATATATGGTAGACAGAGGTATAAATGTGGAGGTGGCCACATTAGTGTTTGTATAAATGATCAAGCCTACAAGGCAAATAAAAAACATTTTTTGAACTAAAATGATTTGGGTGTGTTTTTGTCATAAATTGGTGTGAAAGTGTTTGTTGAGAAATGAGTTTGTTTGTGTTTGCGTGAGCACAAATCCAAAATGTAGTTCTTACAGAGATGTGCACATCAGGGCAAAGTAGAAAAAGGTCCCAGACTGAGCAGAGGCAGAGGTTTGTACTGGATGTGTCTGCACCACAGGAACTGGAATTTAAGGCTTACATTTCATAAACAGAATTAATTGAAGTTAATCATTGTAACCATAAAAAAATAAAATAAAATAAATTATTGACCATTAGATAATTTTTCTATGGCAGTCTTTATTCGTGCATTTTTTTGTGCGTAGGGTGAAAGGTGAGACTAAAACGTTAGGGCTGTAGGAGGAATAAAGAAAGACTAACATCTGGGGCTGAGCAGGCCTGAGAGCAGACTGATGCTCAGGAAGAGTTGAGGAAGGAAAGGTAAAAGGGAACAGAGGACGAGGGCGACCCCCGACATCGTGGCTGAAGGACACAGAGGAGTGGACAGGACAGATCTGGACAGGAGCCGTCTGGAGAGCCCAGGACTGCTAAGTAACTACTGACAGAGGATGAAGAAAAAAATTAGTGTTTTCACCTTTCTTTGGTAACTTTCTATTTAGTAAACAGAGCAGAGCTTCTCTTTCAGCAGCGCTCAGTTTGTCCTCTGTGGGCAGCAGTAGACGGCTGTGAGCGGCTTTCTCTACGTTCAGCTGAGGTTTGACAGCAGCTTTGGTCTCATCAACCAAACTCAATTACCGTATTTTCTGGACTATAAGTCGCACTTTTTTCCATAGTCTGTCTAGGGGTGCGACGTATACTCAGGTGTGACTTATATATTAAAATATTTCAGGTGTTGGTTAGAGGGCGCTCTAGGCTTGTGTACCAGCATCTGCTGCACCTGTACCACTGACAATTTAAAATGTAAACATTACCACTAACAACTTAGGCTATAAAGACAACTGAGAAAGAGCGGAATAATTGGAAATGGAACTGATGCTGAGTCTGACGACAGCCACGCAGAGGAGGAAGTGGCGCTTCGTCTACCTCCGGAGTTGGCGGAGTTGTTCAGAAGCGACACCGAGGATGAAGAATTTAAAGGATTTAGTGATTAGGAGTGAGATGGTGAGTTTGGTGAACTTGTTATATTATGTTCTTTATGCTATAGTTATGTGAATAACTGTTAATATATTACGTTAACATACGAGACACCTATTCAGTTCGTTGTTTATGCTTCATGTAGCTGAATAACCATCAATGTGTTACGTTAGCATAGCGCACACCTATTCAGCTGTTGTTCTCTATTCTATTATTACTATAACTTGCCTTTCAACATGAAATGTCTGTTCTTGGTGTCAGATTTTGTAAAATAAATTTCCCACCAAAAATGCGACTCATAGTCCAGTGCGACTTATATACGTTTTTTTCTTCTTCATTATGCATTTTTTGGCGAGTGCGACTTAAAGTCTAGAAAATACGGTGTACACAGTGAGGAATACAAATGAGTATTTCTAACTCTTTCATTTCCCGTTCTACTGAAGTCTTTAATATTTGGCACAGATGAATCATTTGTGTCTCCGCTCTGTCTGATGTGAGGTCCTGTCTCTGAGACGTGTGACGGACCATTACTCTGAAACCTTAAAGACGTGAATGTTTCTGCAGACTCTGTTTCATTGCAGCAGGATGAAGTGTTAAAGGCTTTAATTCTGACTCTTTTATTGCTACAGGAGTGGGTCTGAACATGATCTGAGGTGTCCGTCCTGTCATCCATCAGACCGAACTCTCCTCTGTTTGATGTGGGCAGAGTGAAGACAAAGACGTATATGTCCTGGCCACATTAACCACAGAAAAAAGGAAATGGAGACAGTTTTATTACAGGCATGTGTAAAGGATAAATCAGGGAATAAGAGGATATGAGACAACCTTCTTTGATGTGGGCTGCCATATTTCTGTAACTTTATTCTTTGGTTTTTAGCTTATATGCTGATTATAAACACTAACTTACATAAAAAAAAGCTAAATGTCGATACACTCTTTAAAGGGGCTATATTCTAAAAATGTCGTTTTTCTCTCCTCCTTTGTTCTGTGTGAGTAATTCTGTATTCTCTAGCGCTGAGTTTCTGAAGCCTTAAAATGCTCGGTTCCAAGAAGCCCCGCCCACTCCAGGAAGCACTGACCAATCAACAACAAGCCCTCTACATTCGTTCTGCTCTCAGTCATTTAATTTAACCAAAAAAATGGTGCACAGCTCTGTTTCCACTGATTCCTCGCAGATATTTTCACTCCGGGAGGAAAATGCACAAAAAGTGTAAGGAAATAGAAGCTCTTTTTAAAAAAATTCTGTTCTAAAGACTGTAATATCACCTGTTTCTTTACGGCTCCAGTAGAGTTCTCATTAAAAACCTTCTCTTTTAGTCACATCATGTTTTTAAAGGCTGTAAAACCTGCTGCAGTTCTAGAGGAGACCAAGACTGGGTTAAAAATATGAATAAAAGCAGAATATAGACGCTTTAATGTTTTATAACCAGGCACTGACACATATTGATAGTTGATTTGTGTCAGTTGCCAAAACCATCTTAATTATTCATCATTTATTTGGAGCTAAGACTAAATATAAGTATTCAATTCAATTCAGATTTATTTGTATAGCCCAATATCACAACAAAAGTCGCCTCAAAGGGCTTCACAACAGTTGATCAAACATAAACACACAATCAGACTTAACACACAATCAGCACAAACAATAACTACACTAAACTAAACAGACCCAGGACACTCCTGTCCTTAGACCCTCCTTCTCAGTAAGGAAAAACTCCTAAAAAAACCCAGGGTTAGTATAATATAAGTATTATGTTCAGTGGCACCATTATGGCACCATTCTTAAGAACACTGCCGGTACAAACACTAAAAGCATCTGTAAAAAAAGATTCTGAACATAATAGCCTTTATTATTATTGAATTAAGTATTGACCAATCACAGGCTGCATCTGAAACTTGTAAAAAGGCAAAGCTACAAATGTATTTCAGCAGTTTTTGAAGTTTAAGAGTTTAAGTTTTGATCAGAATGAACTGTGTGAGCGCCAATATGAGCCTGCCCAGGTCAAATCAGAGCGGAAATTATTAATAGGCCTGGATAACTCATCAATATCTTTGCTATTAGGAAAACAGCCCTAATGTACTGCTGCCTAGAAGCTTCAGCGCTCCCTTTAGCAAAATCGTCTTTTGTGCGATTGCTGACAATGGACCCTTAAAGGTTGTATCAAGATATTTACAAATTTTGTTTTGTTTGTGTTTAAAGAGAAACCTGCTTTACAATAACTTCCTCTTTCTCCCTTTTCGCTTGCAGGGTGCGGTGAGGTGGAGGTCTGTTCTTGTGTAAACTCACAGGGGTGATGATCTCGTTGGTCTCCGGCGGCGGAGGCGGAGGTGGCGGTGGAGGCGTCTGGGGAGGTGGAGGCTCCGCTCTGGGTTTAGCTCCGTACAGATACTGGATGCCGCGCTTGTCGTCCTCGCTCAGCCTCAGGGGGTAGGCGAAGGAGTAGTAGGCGGACATGATGGCCCCGGGCTCCTGAGAGTGCTGCAGTCCCAGGACGTGACCGAACTCATGAGCGGCCACCTGCAGGAGGTCTGTGCCTGCGACCGGAGAAGAAAAACACTCAGAGGAGACAAAAAAACACCAAGAGGAGACAAAAAAACACCCAGAGGAGACAAAAAAACACCCAGAGGAGACAGAAAAACACTCAGAGAAGACAAAAAACACTCAGAGGAGACAAAAAACACCCAGAGGAGACAGAAAAAACACTCAGAGGAGACAGAAAAACACTCAGAGAAGACAAAAAAACACTCAGAGGAGACAAAAAACACTCAGAGGAGACAGAAAAACACTCAGAGAAGACAAAAAAAACACCCAGAGGAGACAAAAAAACACCCAGAGGAGACAAAAAAACACTCAGAGGAGACAAAAAACACTCAGAGGAGACAAGAAAAACACTCAGAGGAGACAAAAAACACTCAGAGGAGACAAGAAAAACACCCAGAAGAGACAAAATAACACCCAGAAGAGACAAAATAACACCCAGAGAAGACAAAAAAAAAAAAAAAAAAACACTCAGAGGAGACAAAAAACAAAAACACTCAGAGACAAAAAACACCCAGAGACAAAAAAAAAAAAAAAAACACACTCAGAGGAGACAAAAAACACCCAGAGACAAAAAAAAAACCCAAAAACCCACATAAAAAAACAAAAAAAAACAAAAAAAAACAGAGGAGACAAAAAAACACCCAGAGAAGACAAAAAAAAAACACACACAAAGGAGACAAAAAACACTCAGAGGAGACAAAAAAAAAAAAAAAAAAAAAAAAAAAAAAAAAAAAGAGGAGACAAAAAACACCCAGAGGAGACAAAATAAAAACACACACAAAGGAGACAAAAAAAACACTCAGAGGAGACAAAAAAAAAAAAAAAAAAAAAAAAAAAAAAAAGAGGAGACAAAAAACACCCAGAGGAGACAAAATAAAAAAATAAAAACCCTCCTCCCTCCTTTTTCCCTCCTCTGTCCCTCCTCTGTCCCTCTGATGGACTCATCAATCCTCGTCACAATAAAGTGAACAAAGTGAACAGAAACATCTCCAGCCCTGCTCCTGTCTGCTCCTCTGAGCCTCAGCCCTGCTCTTGTCTGTTCCTCCGAGCCTCAGCCCTGCTCCTGTCTGCTCCTCCGAGCCTCAGCCCTGCTCCTGTCTGCTCCTCCGAGCCTCAGCCCTGCTCCTGTCTGCTCCTCCGAGCCTGTGTCAGGTACAGTTACTGACCCATGTGGTTGCCTAAGGTCCAGGACTCGTCGTAGTCGAAGTGCATGTCTCCCTGACGGTGAGTTTTGGGGAAAAATGCGTGAGCCAGGATCCCTCCAGGTCCATCAAACGGCAGGTTGTCTCCATGCCAGTATCTGGAAAACAAGGAAATGGTTTCCAATAAACCTGCACATGTCCTGCTGAGCCAGACTGAGCTGTCCAAGGACAGTCTAGCTCCCCTCTCGGAGCAGAGCGTTTCTCTCCGGTCAATGTGGAGTTGGCCTGTCACAGTTTATCTGCAGCTCGCCTTTCAAATGTGGAAGCTAACCAAGGTAGCGCTAGCTACGGAGCTAAGTTAATAACTGAGCTGATTAACGGCGTTTACATCTTTCCTTCGTCACCTGTTGGTTCTGCTGAAGTCCTCGTTGTTGTTCAGTCCTCTGTGGGATTTTTGTCTTGGTCCTGTTCCATTTTAACAACAGTAAAGTCCCTCTGACGTCCCACGTAACCACCACATTCAAACAAACCCACTTTCTCCACAACTCTTTGTACAACTGGCTTCTGCTGCTGTCCCCGTTCACAAATAAGGACAGAGCTGCTCACAATACACAGGATTCTGGTGTTTTATGGAAAAACCGGCAAAGAATCCATGTTTGTTTGGGTCAGCGGTGCACTGCTTCTGTCCCGCCTTTCGTTTCTCTGATTGGTTACTCCCCCTGTGATTGTTCTGCCATAGAAATGAAATGTTATGAAAGGGACGAGACTAACTTCTGTGTATAAACAGGTAAAGAGTTTGTCTGGCAGGCCACACATGAGGACAAGCTTACAAATCTAAATGTCACATATTCATTTTAATATACTTTTATCTTCTCCAGATAGTTTCGTTACTATACTGTAGCTTGACATACTTTGTGTTGATGCCAGAATTTTGTGGAGTTCAACAACAAGAGGCTTGATTAAAGGTAGAAGTTTGATTGGAGAAGACTGATTGTGAAGCCGTTCTGAGTTAGGACAGATGCCTCATTATCTTCTATCTGCTGCGTCAATCAAACACAATTACTGTGCGCTGTAGTCATTTAACTGACTTGGACTTGGCTTTGTGTTTACAACACGAGCAAACAAAACGTTACTGATAAAATCTTTCGAGGTTAATGTTTACCTGGTGAAGTCGATGCGGATGTCTGCCTTCCCGCTGTGGATCTCGGTGAAGGTCAGAGGCGTCACGTCGCTCCAGATTTTTAACGCTTCTCTAAAAACTCGACGCACTTTCTCCTCTCGCAGCTGCCACGGGAACCTCACGATCCTGCAAAAAACACATCATGAAATAACATTGGTGACACTTTAGTTTAGGGTCCACTTATTAACCATTAGCTAGGTGCTAATTAGCATGCTAGTTTGTGGTTAATTAGCTCTTAATTTCTAATTATAAAGCAGTAATTATTGGTTTATGTTAGTTAGTTGCCAAAACACCCAGAGGAGACAAAAAACAACCAGAGGAGACAAAAAACAACCAGAAGAGACAAAAACACCCAGAGGAGACAAAAAACACCCAGAGGAGACAAAAACACCAGAGGAGACAAAAACACCCAGAGGAGACCAAAACACTCAGAGGAGACAAAAATCAACCAGAGGAGACAAAAAACAACCAGAGGAGACAAAAACAACCAGAGGAGACAAAAAACAACCAGAGGAGACAAAAACACCCAGAGGAGACAAAAAACACCCAGAGGAGACACACACAAAAAAACACCAGAGGAGACAAAACAAACAAACAAACAAACAAAAAAACACCAGAGGAGACAAAAAACACCCAGAGGTTTATTATTATTGGTTTATTTAGGGGGATATGCTAGTTGCTAAATAGTTGTAGAATATGTTCACACAGAATAAAGGATTAATAAATGCTTTATAATGACCAATTAAGAGCTAATTAAACACCAACTAGCATAATTAGCACTTGGTTAATGCTTAAAAGGTGGACCCTAAACTAAAGTGTTACCATAACATTTATTAAATACACAAATCTAGCATCAACAACTGTAGCCACCTTATTTTAACACATTGTGGTTTATTGTATAGTTAAAGCTAATATTCTTGTTACAGACTGTTTTCAAAGTCGTGCAATCTAAAGTTGGCTTCTCCTTCTTCTTGCATCTGAGAGCTTGTTATTTCAGTCACAGTCCAAAACTTAGGACCCTACGGTGGCCCTGAAGAGCAAGTCCCGGCAAGAAAACCAAAAACACGCAAACAAAAACTGAAACACACACAGAAATACATAAACACGCGCACAAGTTTGAAAAAATATAGACAAATATAGACCCAAAAGTCTTAAAAAGCACACAAGCTAATCAGGAAACATTTTAAATTTGTGTTTGTGTTTTCAAACATGTGTGCGTGTTTCAGAATTTGTTTGCATGTTTTTGTTTTTGTTGGTGTGACTTGTCGTTCAGGGCTCTGGCGAACCATTTGTCAAATTTATTCCCTTCTCTTCTCTGATTTTAAACAAGACCAAGACGTACTGGAACTCCTGGACTTAGACACGTTAACTGCAAAATGACTTCTCAGATCAAAAGTCCTGCTCACTCTTGGCTGTGGTCAGTGAGGTACGGTGGCCCCTGGAGGTCAAACCACAGTCTGCTGAAGTGTGTCAGTCCGTCAGCTCTCGCTCTGGACTTGTTCAGAGTTATTTTCCTGTGGTTCAGTTCTCCGCAGAGCTCCCGAAGGACTGCGTTTGTGGAGTTTAATAAAGTTAAAGACACAGGGGACATAGGGGCCCCCAGCAGCCACAGACTCTGAGGGGCCAACGCAGCAGACCTTTCTCACGGTTTAATACTTTAGTGCTTCAGGAGCTCAGTCAATATTTTTCATTTAGTGCCTTCCACTAAAGCCAAATACCAATTATACTAAACCTAGGGCTGATTTCCACTGCAAGCGTGAGCGCTGCGAAGCCCAGGGGCCCGACGGCGCTGACCCTCGGCCACAGGAAGCAGAGCGCTGAGCAGCTGGGGACACATGCCGGCAAAATTGCGCAAAAAAAGTCATCAATAAAGACAGAAACGAGACCAAAACTATCTTTATTTACAAGAGGAGGGACAGAAAACAACAGAGTAACTTGCGATCGCTTTGTTGTTGTTGTGAGTGAGGTCATTGAGTTTGAAAATTTTTGTTTTTTGTTAAAGAGTGAAGTGAGGTGACTATGGTTATTTACAGGATGGAAAAAAAATACTTTTTCTGTGAATCTAAAGATGGATTCATTTGTTAAACACTGGGAGAAATGGCAAAAGTATGCTAGACAATATAGAACAAATTCTGTCTGAAACAAAAAAGGAACTACCCAACTTATGTAGTTTTAGAGTATTTTATTTATTTTTTATTATTATATTTAATTGCTAATTTTTCAAATTTTTTGATGTTAAACATTGCTACACTCTGTTCCCCTCTGTTTTTTTAAAATTATTATATACATTAAAAGTGGGGATAAAACCTGATGGAGACAGTAAGAAACCTCTATTAATCTAATATTAACAGCATACTCCTTTTACAAAAGTACATGATTCAATGTGTCAGAAAAAAAAAAAATCGGTGGAGAGTTTAACTTCCCCAATATTACACCCAAAGTTACGCCCTTGGTCTTAGTTTGTGTGAATATAATACATTTGTAATGAGAAATATACTTACATAACATATTTTAACAAACCCATGTGCATATATATAAATATTTTGATAAAAATTCAGTTCTCTGTGTAGGTTTCTACTTTGGGGGTTACCGTATTTTCCGCACTATAGGGCGCACTTCAATCTTCTCAAAAAACGACAGTGCGCCTTATAATCCAGAGCGCCTTATATATGAATTTATTTACGGCTACCGTAGTCAGGAGCATCGCGGAGTAAAACACGCTGTGCTTCACCATAATATTTTTTGGTGTAGAGCTTGATCACGAGTTAGATCCAGGGTGGAACTGTAACGCCCTGGCGCAGGTCAAAATAACTCCTCCCCCTTTCTCTGATTTATTCATGTTTTAGTTTGATGTCAGATTTGTGCTTTTCTTGTTCCTGTCTTTGTTTCTCTTTTTCCTACTGTTTTGTGGTTTGTGGCGTGAGCAGTAGGAGCCAGTCCTGGTTTAGACCTGGATTAGTCCTGGTTTAATCCTGGTTTAGACCTGATTTAGTCCTGGTTTAGACCTGGTTTAGATCTGATTTAGTCCTGGTTTAGTCCTGGTTTAGACCTGATTTAGTCCTGGTTTAGACCTGGTTTAGTCCTGGTTTAGACCTGGTTTAGATCTGATTTAGTCCTGGTTTGGTCCTGGTTTAGTCCTGGTTTAGTCCTGGTTTAGACCTGGTTTAGTCCTGGTTTAGACCTGGTTTAGATCTGATTTAGTCCTGGTTTAGTCCTGGTTTAGTCCTGGTTTAGACCTGGTTTAGATCTGATTTAGTCCTGGTTTAGTCCTGGTTTAGACCTGGTTTAGATCTGATTTAGTCCTGGTTTAGACCTGATTTAGACCTGGTTTAGACCTGGTTTAGACCTGGTTTAGATCTGATTTAGTCCTGGTTTAGTCCTGGTTTAGACCTGGTTTAGACCTGGTTTAGACCTGATTTAGTCCTGGTTTAGACCTGGTTTAGATCTGATTTAGTCCTGGTTTAGACCTGGTTTAGATCTGATTTAGTCCTGGTTTAGTCCTGGTTTAGTCCTGGTTTGGTCCTGGTTTAGTCCTGGTTTAGTCCTGGTTTAGACCTGGTTTAGTCCTGGTTTAGACCTGGTTTAGACCTGGTTTAGTCCTGGTTTAGACCTGGTTTAGACCTGGTTTAGTCCTGGTTTAGTCCTGGTTTGGTGATGTTTGGTGGTGTTTCACACACCTGGACACCTGCAGACTCCACTCCGAGATCTCAGGAGTCCAACCCCCAGCCTCCTCACTGAGCGACAGCAGGAGCCAGGCTAACCACTCTGCCAGCTGTTACCTGTAGGTGAGGTCGGTCTTGTCCAGCCGTCCTCCGTACAGCACGAACCTCCTGCGTCTGTGGCCCCTGTGGGCGAACTCCGGGCGCGGCGGGGGAAGTCCGGGACCCCGCAGCGAGGCCGGTTCTTCAGGTTCACCCCGGACTTCGTGTGGTTGGCGGCCAGCCCCGGGTCCCTCACCGAGTCCGGGACGGTCCGACTCCACTTCTTCAGCTCCGGGAACTTCTCTGACACCTGCAGCACGGATAAAAGACTTATATTTAAAACAGGCTCCTTTAAATCCCTGTTCATCACGGGACAATCCTCCTGTCCCGCTCTGATGTGGGACCAGGCCTGACTTCTTCTCTCCCTTCATTAAAAACACATGCGACTTTATCCACCAGAGCCTCGTCGTGTGATGGAGCTGAAGGTTTTTGAGCAGGAGCCAACGCCTCCGCTAACAGCACACACATCACGTTTTCTCTGAACCACGACGGCGCTGTGGGCCTGGAGCGGCTCTGACAGTCACAGGATTTAACTTTAATCAGAGGAAAACCGCGGCGCTGGGGTAATTTAAACGTCATCGGTCAAATTTAACTCAGGAGACAAGCGGCGAAAGTAATGTCTGCTTTTCCATGTGTCAGTATTGTAGTGGAAGATGGACTGAACCAAGACAAAATGTAGATGTTTAAAGCAATGAACTGGGGATAAATAGAAATGTAATGAGCAAGTCTAAAACCCATTAAACCAACAGTAAATCAGTTCCTAACTAAACTAAGCTGTGGTCAAATTTAGACTAAAAACAGGGCTATTTTATCCTAAACTGGGGATAACCCTATAGGTCTTACCAACTGGGGCTAAATCTTGCACTAAAAGAGCTCTAAACTAGAGCCCGACTGATATGGATTTTTTTGAGGCCGAAGCTGATGTTAGGTAACGAAAAAATACCGATATCCGATACATCGGCCGATACAGTTATATATTAGGAAAAAGTATTTTAAAACATTTTTCTTTCTGCTCGTTTACATGAATATTGCGCGTACACCCCAGGCCACTTTATTAGACTAAACATCTTTTTAAAATGTTGTAGAAACCTGCTTATTGTTTTTATGCTGATTGTTATGTGGGTTGTAGTGGGCATTGGTGTGGGGAGTATTATTATGTGATATTTGTATTTATTTTATTTAGCTTTAACTAAATTTATTTAACTTAAATTTCATTTAAACTTGCTCTGTAGGTAGAGCATGGGGAGAACTACAAAATGCATTTTGAATTTTTGTTCTCTGAGGTTTTATGACAGAGAAATTAGCAAAATATTTTTATTGCCTTTTTGAGCTTTTCAGGCCATGAGAAGGTGATTTGGGGAGTTTCCTATGAACTGCAGAGTAAAAGCCCAACTGTTTGGAAACACCAGCGCCCTCTGCTGCACAAATAGCAGAAGGCCATCATATGCAAGTAAACAGGTCTTATTCTAGCACAGTAAAAATAGTACTGTTTATCGGTGGATATCAGCCAGTTTTCGGCCGATAACCGATAATTATTTAAAGGCCTATATTGGTTGATAATATCAGCTGGCCGATATATCAGTCAGGCTCTAGTCTAAACCTAAAGGTTAAAAATAAAATTAAAAGGCAGGATTGAAGCTACATTCACACTGCAGACAAAAGTTACAAAAAATTATTTTTTTTCATGACACTGTGAACAGCACAAATCAGATTTTTTCAAATCTAACCCAGGCCACTTTCATATGTGCTCCACACAGATACATATCTGATCTGTTACAGTACGACTTCAGTCTTCAGTCACAGTTCTGGGGGTCATATCGTAATTGTATTGAAGAGAAATAAGATGAGAAAGAAGAAAGGACTGAGGAGTGTTGCTGCCAGATGTATTCAAACATCTTCTACAATATCCTGAACTTATGGATAAACTCTGTGTCGAGACTGAAGGAAGTCACATTTAACGTAATGTGAACAGCCATGCAAAAAAATCTGATTACAGCAAAAAATAAGAATTGACCATAAAGACCTGCAGTGCGAAAGTAACCTAAGAGACAAACATAACCACAAATAGAGGAGGTTAGTGTGTTTACATCCATTACTAAAGCAAAGCTGACAGAGTTATATTGGTGTGTTGTTGTTGGTGTGGAGCAGGTCTGGGCTCGTCTGATCACAGCGAATTCCTCTGACTTCCTGCTGTCATCGCTTACACACATCTGAGCTGTCCACACACGAATTACACCAGCCCATACAGAAATACAAAAACTACACCAGCACATGAAAAAACTACAAAAAAAAAAAAAAAAAAAAAAAAAAAACTACACCAGCACATAAAAACCTACAAAACTACCCACAATAAAAAATACAAAAAGAACCAACCTAAAAACTACACCAGCCCCATAAAAAATACAAAAAAAAAAAAAACTACAAAAAACTACAACAGCCCATAAAAACTACACGCACATAAAAATAACAATAACTACACAAGCCCATAAAAAACTACACCAGCTCATAAAAAATACAAAAAAACAAAAACAAAAACAAAAAACTACACCAGCACATGAAAAACTACAAAAAAAAAAAAACTACAAAAAAAAAAAAAAAACTACACCAGCACATAAAAACCTACAAAAACTACCCCAGGTCATAAAAAAAAAAAACAACCTACAAATAAACTACACCAGCCCATAAAGAATACAAAAAAAAAAAAAAAAACCTACAAAAACTACACCAGCCCATAAAAAATACAAAAAAAAACTACAAAAAACTACAACAGCCCATAAAAACCTACAAAAACTACACCAGCACATAAAAAATACACAATAACTACACAAGCCCATAAAAAACTACACCAGCTCATAAAAAATACAAAAAAAACAAAAACAAAAAAACTACACCAGCACATAAAAATACAAAAAAAAAAAAAAACTACAAAAAAACTACACCAGCCCATAAAAAAATAAAAAAAACTACAAAAACTACAACAGCCCATACAAACCTACAAAACTACACCAGCACATAAAAAATACACAATAACTACACAAGCTCATAAAAAAAAAACACAAAAAATGATGCCAGCCCATAAAGAATACAAAAAAAAAAACTACACCAGCACATAAAAAATACACACAAAAAACTACAAAAAACTACAGCAGCCCAAAAAAACCTACAAAAACTACACCAGCTCATAAAAAATACAAAAATACAAAAACAAACAAAGAAACAAAAAAAAAACCTACAAACCTGAGATCTGCGGCTGCATCCACACTCAAGCCAAACAGATCCATCTTTACATGTACCACCTCAGCCCCCAAAACTACAAAAAACTACAAAACCCAGACACCAGCCAGATCTGTCCTTACGTGTATTACACCAGCCTCAAAAACTACAAAAACTACATAACCCACATCTGAGGCTGCATCCACACTCACACCAACCTTAGCAGTCCTTACATGTACCACCATAGGTTCAAAAAACTACAAAAAATAAACAAATTCTATAAAAACCAAACAAAAACAAACTACAAACCCCAGATCTGGGACTGTGTCCACACTTAAACCAACCTGGTGTGTTCTTAAGGCTCATTTATTAAACAGATCCGTCTGTTCCAAGCGTTGTTATCGCCACAGCATTTATACTTCCACGTGTGTGTGTTATGTTAAATAAACCAGTAGGGGGCGATCAGCGACAGTCAAAGATTTTTACCAAGACGGAAGAAAAAGAGCAACAACAACAACAAACATGGCAGCGCTGGAGGAGGTTTTTATATCACATTTATTTAAAAAGAACCAAGAAAATGAGGCAAAAAAGTGGAAATCTGTTCAAACTTAGAATACGTTCAACTCGTCTCTCCTTAAAAAGTTCACCGTTTCTTTCTGCTTTCTTTGTTGGTCTTTGTTGCTCATCTACAGTCGCTGCAGTCAAACTGAAGCCGTGGATAAACAAACATACTCTGGGATTTCTCTCAAAGCCGACATCCTTGAGTCTTCTGGCTCTCAGGCTCTGGTCTTAACTTCCACCACTTTCTACAAAATCACTTCTGACCAATAGGTTTAACACAGGGTGTCCAAACTATGGCCGGGGGCCAAATGCGGCCCGCAGACAACTCTTTATTGGCCCTCGGGCTTCATTCACAATTGGCCCAAATTGCCACAGGTAGCACTGTTCACTGCAAGGTTTGAAGCGCAGGTAAAAAACTCGATTTGTGTGAGATGTTTCTGGCATTAAGAAGAAGAAGAAGAAAAAAAAAGGAAATTAGCGGTTGGTGGCGCCAAAAAACAAAAAAAAAAAAAAAAAAAAAACCATACTATGTGCTGGTGCCAAGCTCGGATAACTGTGGGGTTGTAGAAGGGAGTCAAGAGTAAAACAATCATAAAAATATCCATAAGAATGATTCACTATGAAGATCCCTGAAGGAAAGCCATATCTTATTTTGGGGATACAAAACATGGCGCCTCGACTGAGTGGCCCTCCTGCACATACATTTTTCAGTATGTGGCCCCCAAGGAAAAAAGTTTGGACACCCCTGGTTTAACAAAAACTAAAGGAACAACTGCTGGAACAGTTCTGTCCCGTTGTTGAACACCAAAAGTAGTAATGACCTGCAAATATTTATAACAAATGTCTGCTCAGGAAAGCATGAAGGCAACACTTAAGTCGTGAGTGTTCCTCCTGCTGCAGCAGAATCCACCGCCTGCAGCCACAGCTTTCATCGCCACAGCTTTCTCTCAAGTCAATTATTAAAAGAGAATGTTTTTTTTTCTTTTTTGCCTTCTACCTTTCCCACAGGAGTCATCACAGCAAATAATCCACTTACTACTCAGACACTCGGGTTTTTGTGCTCAATGCCCTTCTCTCACAGCCCTCTCTAGCTGCAGGGTCAAATGTCAGACAGGGCTTTAATTTAGTGACAGCAAAGCGAGAAGGTCCCGAGTTCGATTCCCAGACTGTGTGGAGCCTTTCTGTGTGGAGTTTGCATGTTCTCTGGGTGCGTTACCTCTGGGTGCTCTGGTTTCAGCCAGCGACCTAAAACCAGCACAACAGGCTAATCCTAGGTCCTCCTGACCAGGATCCTGGCTCAGATCTGGCCCACGGCTCCAGGTTTAACCCCAGCAGCACTGGAGGATGGGTCAAATGCAGAGGACAAAATTTCCTATGAGGACAATAAAGTCTAACTTAACCTTAACTCAAGCTTAAGTAAAGACAGGGATCAGGGTTTAGGACTGGTTAAGACCGATTTTGGGTGAGTTTAAAGCTAAATGATGAACTACCGTCTGGTAATCCTCTTTATTTATCCAAGTTTGGGACTAGGGATGCACCGATACCACTTTTTTTCAAACCGATACAAGTACGAGTACTTCCATTTGAGTACTCGCCGATACCGAGTACCGATACGAGTACTTATATAGGGGTTACTTTATAGTTTATACAGTCACACTGCTGTATCTCATTCATCCCATACCGTGTCATCTTTTTGCCGTCTGTCCCCGCTCTGCATGCTAAGTTTTACAACAGAGTGGTTTGAACACAGCTAACCACGGCTAAAATTTGCTCAACATGGACATGTTATACCTCATTTTAAAGCTTAGATTCTCCTCTATTCAGTCGCTAAAGTCATTTTAAAGTCAGAATGAGCATCTGCGCATAACCAGTGGAGATTCGCCAAGACATACAGCAAGCAGCTAACACAATTAGCAACGTACTTCTTAAGCTTTCAGAAAACAACTGCTTCGCGCTTATATCATTTTCGGGACAACTAGGACAACAAAAGGACAACTGCTTAAGTTTTAAAACTCACGTATGATTTGGGATAAGTCTGGTTGAGCAGAATGTAAACTCAGCTTTGCTTTTATCTCTGTACAGTTCACTTTGAAATCCATCCACAGGTTTCTCACTCCTCAGCTGAGAGGTGAAGGTCACGTGACAGCGCTGTAACGTGGTATCGGTTGTTGGTATCGGCCCACTTTTATGAATACGAGTACGAGTACTTGGACATGGTATCGGTACCGATACTCGATACTGGTATCGGTATCGGTGCATCCCTATTTGGGACTATAAAGATATAACTATAAAGTTATAAAGACCATGGCTTCTGTCCTTCTCCTGCCGCTAGCTTCTCTGTTCACAAGTTACTTCTTTATTCCCTGTTGTTGAACGCTGCCCCCAGTGGTCGACATTGGAACAGGATTTCTTTTGAATAAATATAAAGCTGTCTCAAAAAGATCCAAATGCGCAGAAGTGATGAATGAATGAATGAATGAATGGAGCGAGCCACAAATGCAACTTCAACAATTCACATGAAAACCTGCAGATTTATAAATGACAAACATGATTGATTTTTGAAATGATTACAAATAATATATTTGCAAAAATCGCTGCATGTTAAAATCATTCTATGTGCATCAATACTTTTTTTTTCCTGCATCAATTAATTTCACTGAGACAAACATAGATCCATAAATAATGTCTGCAGGTCTTAACACCTCATGGGAAAATCAAAAACCCCAGCCTGCTACAGAAAAACGAGGAAAACTAACCACTTCACAAACAGAGAGATATCACACACAGGGCTGCAGGATATGGAGAAAACATGATATTTGATAACTATGTTGAAAATTGTGATAACGATATTATTGCGATATTTGAAAATAGAGCCTTCTTTTCGAACATAGTAAGTTAAATTCACTACATTTCACAAAAAAATTTAAGTTCCTGTATTTACAAGTCAAAACAGCGACAAAATCAAAACTTAACACAGACTAAACCAGGAATAAAACAAGGCTAAGCTGTGACTAAATTAATTAAATTACCACTAAAACTGGACTTTTTAAACATTTTTATTTAGTCACAACACATGTTCTTTTAAGGCTCTGGTGGAAAATGATTCTTCAGTGTAAATCTCTGTCAAATGGAAGACCACAGCGTTATTGCGATATATTTAGATTCTTGCGATATGGATATTGCGATAACGATAATTTGGCGATATACTGTGCAGCTTTAATTGCACATCACATTTAAAACATTTGTCCTGAGTGTGAACGCCACCGTCTCCTCCTGATGCAGCAGAATCCACAGCCTGGAGGCAGACGGCACATCTCTCGTCAAGTTTTTCCCTTACAGTGTTATTCATAAATGACTTCACATTAAAGACGTCTATAAAAAGCTCAGAGTGTTGCGAGTGCGAACGCAGCCCGTTGTTCCTGACGCAGCAGAATCCACAGGGGCCCGGAGCCACTTCTCTCATCACATCTCAGCGTTACTGCCTCCTCAGCACGAAGTGACAGTTTAATCAGTTCACACACCGCAACCGCGTCGTCTGGGAGCAGCTTTCTCCACAACACCTGTGTGAGCGCTGAGTCAGAGGGACAGCAGGCAGACCGGGGCACGCACATCTGTGCAACACCACGGATATAAGGCTGAATGGATATCAATAATGTGGTTAGAAGGACTAAAGGAGGACTAAACTAGCAACTAAACCAGGGCTAAACCTAGGACTGGACCAAGGATAAAACCAGGACTACAGAAGCAGAACCTTGAGGAACATACCAGGTTCCAGACAAATCCTAAATGCGGACTAAATAATGTGCCAAAACTAGGACCAAGATGGGTTTAAGTCAGAACCAAGCAAGAGAAAAATCCAGGACTAAACCAGGACTAAACCAGGACTAAACCAGGGCTAAGCCAGGACTAAACCAGGGCTAAACCAGGACTGAACCAGCACTAAACCAGGGCTAAGCCAGGACTAAACAAGGACTAAACCAGCACTAAACCAGGCTAAGCCAGGACTAAACAGGACTAAACCAGGGCTAAGGCCTGACTAAACCAGGACTAAACCAGGTCTAAACCAGGGCTAAGCCAAGGACTAAACCAGGACTAAACCAGGGCTAAGCCAGGACTAAACCAGGACTAAACCAGGACTAAACCAGGGCTAAGCCAGGACTAAACCAGGACTAAACCAAGACTGAACCAGGACTAAACCAGGGCTAAACCAGGACTGAACCAGCACCTAAACCAGGGCTAAACCAGGACTGAACCAGCACTAAACCAGGGCTAAGCCAGGACTAAACAAGGACTAAACCAGGACTAAAAAAGGCTAAGCCAGGACTAAACCAGGACCTAAACCAGGGCTAAGCCAGACTAAACCAGGACTAAACCAGCACTAAACCAGGGGCTAAGCAGGACTAACAAGGACTAAACCAGGACTAACACAAGGGCTAAGCCAGGACTAAACCAGGACTAAACCAGGGCTAAGCCAGGACTAAACCAGGACTAAACCAGGACTAAACCAGGGCTAAGCCAGGACTAAACTAGACCTGAATTAATGATTTAACCAGGGTTAAATCAGGACTGAGCCTGGAGTAAACCTGAGATTAAACCAAGCTTAAAACCATGAACTAAGATAACAAAACAAAAACATGAATTAAACTTAGACAGGATTCATTTGACACTGAACTAACCAGATTTGTGGTTTTCAAGTGGTGGGTCAGGAGCCAAAAGTGGGTCACTAGAGGCTTGAATATAGTTTTAATGTCCAGCTTGTATTTGAAGCCCGAATATTGTTTCAGATACTTTGTACAGGAAACAGTGAAGCAGATGTAAAAAAAAACATGGAAGTGGTAATGTGTTCACAGATAAAACTTCAGTCCAGAACCAGAAGACTAAACTTACACTAGAACTTGGACAAAAACTTGAATATATTACAAAACCTTCTGGTGATGTGTCATATGTTTGGAGTAAATCTGAAGATCCTGCTCAGCTCTGAGAAAAATCTGCACAAAGCAGCAAAGCAACATTTTATTTTGATGGGCACAGCACGCAGCCTGTGACGAGAGGACAGGCCAGGATCATACAGAGAGCTGGCTTTAAATGCAATGATTATATTGGAGACTGGGGGCACAGTGGCAGAGTGGTTAGCGTTCCTGCCTCCCAGCAAGGAGATCGTGGGTTTGAGCCCGAACACGATCTCTCCCAGCGAGTGAATGTGAGAGTGAATGGTTGTCTGTCTGTGTTCGTCTCTGTGGTGCACCCCGCCTACGGCCCAAAGTCACTGGGATAGGCTCCAGTCACCCACGACCCCTAACGGGAATAAGCAGAAGAAAATTAATGAATATATTGGACACATTGTTTTGTACAAACTGAATAAAAATAAAGCTTCTACAAAAACACTGATTAAAAAAAACATTGGTAAGTGCTGCATTAGTGCTACATAAAATGCCTACTAAACAGAGGCGTCAGACTGGGGGGGGTTAAGGGTACAGTTTACCCAGGACCCACTGCAGGAAGGGGCCCTCAAAAAGCCTAGGATATGTGTTAGAGATATTGCTAAGTGAGCAAGGGGGCCCACCAAGATGGTTTACACAAAGGGCCCAGAAGTTTGTGAACACTCCTGCTACTAAATGAAAATCCATAACCTCCATAATGCTTTCCTGCTAATGTCTTATCTTTCTGTGGCTCGTGTCTCTGTCCTGGTCCTGGTCCTGGTCTGAGTCAGACTCTGCTCCAGGGCAGGACTAAAGGTGTTGTTATGTTTTGTTTTGTTTTGGCCTTGAACTTTGAACTCTTTGAAGTCTGGAGCCCGGTGGTTAGCGTTAGCATTAGCGTTAGTGCTGAATGGCTGCAGGGTCAAAGGTCAGACGGGCGTTTGACTCTCGCCTGGGGTCTGACTTTGACTTAGACAAACTCAGACTGAGACAGAGAGAGAGCGGGGTTTAGGACGGGGTTTGACCTGGTTTGGGGCAGGGCTAAAAATAGACTAAACCTGGTCTGGGACTGGGACTTTTCCAGAAGCACAGGAAATAATGACTGAGATAGTTAGATAGTTGGAAAAATAGTCGGATAAATCAGTTTTATTGTATTTTAATGTCGGCCTAGATTTGTTTTTTATGTCGGATGAAGGCAGACTTCAGTTTCTGTTTAATCTTAATGTGTTCAATTTTGCCTCAGTTTGTGTTAAATGGTTTGGCAGTTTCGTAAGAGGACACTCTACGTTTGATTTGATGTGAAATCTGTGTTCCTGTGCTTTTATTTGTTGGTGTCTTTTAAGCTCATGTGGGCTGGGCACCTTTAACGCTCCATGACACACACAAAAAAAAACAACAAAAAAAACATACTTATAATACACAGAGACCTGGAGTCAGTTCTCCAAAATGAACTATTAAAGGACTAAACTAGGACACAAGCAAATATAGGGTTACCACATTTCTAGACCCAAAAATTGAGACATTATTTTTTATTATAATTTAATTTTTTACACATCATGGTGCATTTCAGCTGAAGTAAAAAAGCTTCCAAACTCTATACAAATCCACCCAAATTTCTGTCCTGTTATTACCTCTCCTACACCCCTAAGACAGTTTTTGATGTTTTGCGTCTGTTTTTTGAGGATAACTTTTGCTGTGTTGATTCAAATGGCATAGATTTTGCCTCAGGTGTGTATTTTGGATGAATTTCAGATTTCGAAAAATCCTCTAAAAAGGTGCCTAAAAATCGTCCCACCTTTACCCTTAAGACATTTTTTTGTGCCATGGACTCCCATTAAAACAACATTTTTATTATACACTGTCACTGCAATATAATTTCACATTTTTATCAAGTATTTCATGGATTCATGATAGTGAGGGATTGGAATTTTAGTTTTTCCCCCATATATGGCAGACAGAGGTATAAATGTGGAGATGGCCACATTAGTGTTTGTATAAATGATCAAGCCTACAAGGCAAATAAAAAACATTTTTTGAACTAAAATGATTTGGGTGTGTTTTTGTCATAAATTGGTGTGAAAGTGTTTGTTGAGAAATGAGTTTGTTTGTGTTTGCGTGAGCACAAATCCAAAATGTAGTTCTTACAGAGATGTGCACATCAGGACAAAGTAGAAAAAGGTCCCAAACTGAGCAGAAGCAGAGGTTTGTGCTGGATGTGTCTGCACCACACAAACTGGAATTTAAGGCTTACATTTCATAAACAGAATTAATTTTTTTGCTGTGTATGATGAGGACTGAAGTTAATCATTGTAAACATGAAAAAAAAAAAGGAATTATTGACTAATGGCAGTCTTTAGTGGTGTATTTTTTTATGCTTAGGGCGAAAGTTGAGACTAAAAAGATAGAGCTGTAGGAGGGTTATAGAACACAATGTTAGGGCTTAAATTTTGTATGTGATGGACATTTATTGATAAAAACAATGACATGGTAAATCTATTTTAGTGACAAAGTCTTTAGACAAATGTGTTTTTAGTTTCCGATGACTTTTTTATTGTTAAAATGTGGACAACTGGAACGTGGTTTGTTTAAAACTGGGACATATGAGTGTTTTTACAGATCTGTGTTGGGACATGGGACAAGCCTCAAACTGGGACTGTCCCGGTTAAATGGGGACATGTGGTCTCCCTAATAAAATATGGTATCAGTGAAGAGCTATCAATAATATTTGCAAAAACAGAGTCACAAAACTAAAATAAGCCAAAGCAGTTTAGAGTAATCTAGCTCTGTGCCGTCTTCAGTTCAGATTAATGCTGTTTAGTCTACAGCTCACTCCACAAACCAAACAGTCCTGGTCTCGTCTGTTTAGTCCTAGTCCTGGTCCTGGTCTGGTCCTGGTCTGGTCCTGAATGAGATCTTTGTGTCCCTCTCTGAGCAGCAGCACAAATCCCTTTAAACAGGTTTTAGCCTCAGACACATTCCTCTGGTCCTGCTGCGTTTTGTTTCCTCATAACAACACCAGGAGCGACGCCCCCACGTCCCACACTGAGAGCGCCTTTAAACGCACCACCACAACATAAAGCAGCTCACACCGGGCTCAGGTCTGCGGGGTCCATGAAGATCTCTGAGACACACAAAAACTCATCACACACGAACCGTCTTCATCTGAACGCCCTCGGACAAAACCACACAGTTCATGAAGAAACTAAAAAAAGCAATGAGGACAAATTGAACAAACAACAGACATCGCTTACACAGAAAATGAATAGGCCTGGTTGCAATGTATCTGCAGTTGTGTTATTTTAGCTTTTTTACCAAACAAAATATAAATATGCAAAATACAGTTATATAGGTCTCAGATATAATCAGAGCATTCACGTCCAAGAAGTTTAGGAATTACAGCTCTTTAATGTGCAGCTGTCTCTTTTTCAGAGGTTCAAAAGTATTTGCACAGTTGCTTCAAAAGCTATTTCTTGAGCTGCCTGGGCTTTTCCCTCAGTAATCCTTCATAAACTGAGCAGGTCCAAGGTCTGGACCTGGTTCCAGATGTTACATTTGTATTTGAAAGCTGTTTCTGTGAAATTACATTAGGGCTATAACGATTAGTCCACATAATTGATGATGTCGATTATTAAAATTTGTCGACGCTAATTTTTATAAGTCTGAGCTGACAAATGTCACATGCAGTCTGTAAATTGCAGATATATCAAAGCTTTTCTCTGTTGTTCACTCGCGACAAATATGGCAGTTTATTTTGTTGCGTTATTTAACGCTAATTTATAGCTAATATTTTAATTTTTTAACATAACTTGGGGTTATGTTAAAAATATATATCATATATCTTGGTGGGATGTGCTTGAGCAGGTGTAACATGTACAGCAGTGTGGTGTTAGGTAAACACAGATAATCATTTGACTACTAATCGACTTTTGTCGACTAATCGGAAAAATAATCGCTACCAAAATAATCATTAGTTACAGCCCTAACTCACAACAAACAGTCTCTCAATGGAAGTGAACCAGACCACAACATCCACCTCAGGTCTATCAGACCTGGACCGGACTCAGACCTGGACCGGACTCAGACCTGGACCGGACTCAGACCTGGACCGGATTCAGACCTGGACCGGACTCAGACCTGGACCGGACTCAGACCTGGACCGGACTCAGACCTGGACCGGACTCAGACCTGGACCGGACTCAGACCTGGACCGGACTCAGACCTGGACCGGACTCAGACCTGGACCGGACTCAGACCTGGACCGGACTCAGAGCTGGACCGGACTCAGACCTGGACCGGACTCAGACCTGGACCGGACTCAGAGCGGACCGGACTCAGACCTGGACCGGACTCAGCCTGGACCGGACTCAGACCTGGACCGGACTCAGACCTGGACCAGACTCAGATCTGGACCAGACTCAGACCTGGACCAGACTCAGATCTGGACCAGACTCAGATCTGTACCGGACTCAGAGTCAGACAAAGCCACAAAGTTCATGGACGGCGCTCCACAGCGCAGAAGGACAGTGACCCAAAACACACTGCAATAGAAACCAGGAGTTTTTTTAAGGCAAATAAGTGGAATATTCTACAATGGTCAAGTAACAGATCTCAGCCTGATCGAGCAATAATTTCACTGTTTACAAGCAAGCAACGACTGAAGACAGCTGCAGTAAAGACCTGGCAGAGCATCATAAAGGAGACCTCAGGCAGCCATCACCTGCAAACAACTTTCCTCATAGTATTAAAAACATTTTATTCATGGTTATGTTCATCTGGCCAATTACTTTTGAGTCCCTGAAAAAGAAGCAGCTCCACATTAAAGAGCTCTAATTCCTAAACCCTTCGTTCGATTTGGACATAAACACTCAGATTACAGCTGAGAGTCTGATCTTTAAGCACATATTAATTATATAACTGTATCTTGAATATGTTTTGGTTACAGCTAAAATAACAAAACTCGTGTTAGTGTCCAAATACTTAAAACATAAAACATAAAACCAGGAAAGTCCATTGAGATTCAAAGATCTCTTTTTCAGGGGCGTCCTGGCCAAAAGGCATCAACAACACAACCCACACTGCATACAAAATACAATAAAAGAGAAATAAAAGTTATAAACAATGAGATAAAAGACACATTTAGAAGCAGTGGCAGGTTAGTGATTGCATCTCCAGGTCTTTCAAAATAGACTCAAAATGATCCAAAGGGACAAGATTCCAGTCTGTAGGAGCACGATACTGAACTGACCGATACTGATCTGATACTTTAGCATAAGTTGGTGGGAGGCAGAAGATTTACTTTGGCGACACTTGCTGTAGCCTACAGTATAGAACTTTTTAACTATTCTAATTCTCTGCTGTGTAAAACTGTCCCGTCCCGCGCCTCGACCTGCTCCTGTGAGTGCCTCCGAGTCTGACCCACTTCACCTGCAGCTGTATCTGAAACATCTGCATGCTTCTCTGGACCGCAGCCTCCACCGTCTGCTTCCTCCGCACTAAAGCCCGAGGCAGAGTCGTGTCCCGGGACTCCGCCGCACGTCTCTGATCTGATACTGTCCCACCTTTTACACCGCAGACCCTCCACACGGCCGCCCGCTGTCCTATCGGCCCGGATCTGTGTGCGTTTTGTGTTTTATCGGAGCATCTGAGGCTGCGGAGGTAAACTCAGTCAGATGAGAGTCAGATGTTTGTGATGAGGCTGAGGTGGGCTTCTGTTCCTCAGTGATGCAGAGGAGTAACACAGAGGAGGCTACAGGCGGAGAAAGTGATAACAGGATAACACTGCGGGGGTACAGAGTTTAACATGGATACAGATCAGTAAACAGCAAGTGTTCTATGGCGCAGACTACAATTTATGGATAACGCTTCATCTTACAGTGATCCTGATAAGGCAAGAAAATAATAAATAGCAAAAGAAGAGGCATATTTTCTTATATTTGAGTCAAAAAACTGTTTCTTTTTTTATATTTTATTGCGATTGAAATAGTCGATAAAATATAGACATTAATATCATTGGGTGTTGCTGGTTTTATTTACCCTGGCGGCCAGACAAACTCTTTTCCTGTTCTAAGTGTTGCGGTTTTGCGGAACACAGGAGGGATGGACCCAAAGGTGCGGACAAAAAGTACTTTAATGTAACTCACGGAAAGAACGAGAACACAGGTGTACACGAAAACCACGACGAGACTCAACATACTACACATACTAAATGAACCCACAAACACCTGGGGAGGACACAGGACATAAATACACAAGGGAATGAGACACAGGTGAAAAACATTAAGGCGGGGCAGGCAATCACACACACGGGAAACACAAGAGGCAGGAAGAAAAGCGGGAAAACAAGGAAACAGACTGGGAATACAAAATAAAACAAGGGAAACAAATACAGAAAACAAGACAAAGACACGAGACATAACACTAAGTTAATCCTGTACCTTCACTTACCGTATTTTCCACAATATAAGGCGCACCTAAACACCTTTAATTTTCTCAAAAACCGACAGTGCGCCTTATAATCCGATGCGCCTTATATATGGCTCATGTTGGTTAATTATGGCTACCGTATTCAGGGGGCGTCGCTGAAGTGGCAGCGGTAAAAACGGTAAAGGGGAATTCCAGTCCCAGCTGTTCATGTGTGCCATAGGCGTGTTTATGGATCCTGCCGCAAAAGAACAAGGAGGCGCGGCCTTTGCTCCATCTCAGTAGAAGAGTTGTGACATTGAGGGGACAGAAAACTGAGCGCTCGAACGCTGTTCATGTAGCTTTGAACTGTGACAAATGGAGTTGGAAATACATTGTTTTCAACCAGGGAGTTGTAAGAACGCTGGTTTGTATTCTATTAATAAAGTTTGACTGACTGACTTATCTGACTGTTTTATTGACATTCCCTTTAGCGCAGCGCCATCTAGTGGATGCGCCTTATAATGCGGTGCGCCCAATATATGAAAACAGTTTTAAAATAGGCCATTCATTGAAGGTGTGCCTTATAATCCAATGCGCCTTACTGTGTGGAAAATACGGTAAGTTTAATTTCTAAGACGGAACAATCACAGACAGAGAAACTAATCAGAGAAACAAAGTGCAAGGCTGACCCAAACAAACATAATAATAATAATAATAATAATAATAATAATAATAATAATAATAATAATAATAATAATAATGAATCAGTCTTATAAAGTGCTTTTCTAACCCTAACATTGGTGCATTATTCATTGCCATAAAACTCCAGAATCCTGAGTATTGTGAGCAGCTCTGTCCTTATTTAGCAGCAGAAGCCAGTTGTACAAAGACTTGTGGAGAAAGTGGGTTTGTTTGAATGTGGTGGTTACGTGGGACGTCAGAGGGACTTTACTGTTGTTAAAATGGAAACAGGACGAAGACAAAAATGCCAACAACAATGAGGACTTCAGCAGAACCAACAGATGACAAAGGAAAGACCTAAACACCGTTAATCAGCTCAGAGAAGTTATTACGTTAGCTCAGTAGCCAGCGCTACCTTGGTTAGCTTCTGTATTTGAAAGACACTTTGCAGATAAACGTCTGTGATAGGCCAGAGACAAATCGATCGGAGAGAAACGCTTCCCTGTGAGTGAGGAACCAGGCTGTCCTGCTTTAGAAGAGAACGTAGAGGCTCACCAGACTGGGTTTTATCAGGTTTCACAGAGAAGCAGCACAAAATATCAACAAGAAATAGCAATAACAATGAAAAGATGCTAGGTCAACGTTCAACTTCAGTTTGGTTTTGAATGTTTCAGTGTTGAGGATGTTTATTATAAAAAATAAAAGGACAAGGTTAAGTCAGGCCATCAGTATGAGCAGAGACCTTCCCTCTCTCCAGACGCTTCCTCCAGCTACTGCATAGTAATACTCTATAGTGGCACTCCCTGTGATATGAGCGGAGACCTTACAATTGGAAGACTCTTACCTGAACTACAATCATTACAGCTGCATTGTTTACGATTAAAAACAGTCTGATACTGTTAAGAGCAGTGCATCCTGGGATACAGTCTGGGCTTTTTGTGGCCATTATGCAAAAATAATGTAATCTGTGTTGCATTCTCTGTGTGAATTCTGAATCAGCAATAAAATATTAGTACTTAGACATTTTTTAAGTTAAAAAAATCTGAAATACTAAGGCAAAAGAGTCCAACACTGTTTCAGAAAGACTAAGGAATGCACAATGTGGGACCTTAAAGTGATTTTTTTTTTTCGTGGCACACTTGAGGATCACTTACAGCACAGTGGTTGAAAATCAAGGCACTACTGTCCTCTGCTGCCAGCATTTTACTGTTAATTTAAGTCTGATTGAGACAATTAGCTTCTGTATTGAACTGACTGCAGTTTAAGTGAGTGTTTATGTAAATAGTCGGATTAGTCTTTATCATATTCTCTTAAAGGATTTTTTTGTTGTAGTGACAGTTCCTCTCAGCACCAGTGGATTATGTGAGCTTTAAAGCGGCTAATCCCAGTATCCCAGTCCATCACAAACACACAGGCCCAGGTGGAATAAAACATAAATCTGTATCAGTAAACACACGGACGATATCTGAGCTCTGAATCCTCCGCTGCCTCAGGACACAGCTGCAGACTCTCACACGCTTCATAAAAGGCTATAAATGTGTTTGTTTATCTGGGTTTTACAGTACAAACATCTGTAATACTCAGTCCACTGCAGCTAATGTGAGGCTGGAGCCAGTGACTAACTTCTAAATATTGTGTTTTGCTCTCGAGGCAGAAGAACTGGCTGTGGGCCAAACGGTGGCACAAGACCAGGACTAAAGAGACAAAAGAGATTAAAGCAACAGAGCTACGGCACAGCGGGGGCCACAGCGGGGGCCACACCAGGACTGAACGCTAAAGGAGAACTCTGCAGGAACAGGAACGTTTCCAGAAGGATTCCACAGAGGCATAGACCTCTGGTGCCTCACAGCAACACGGTTGTGGGTTTGAATCCCGGACCATGTGTGGAGTTTGCGTGTTCATGCCACTCAGACCAACAGCTAATGATACACTGCAAAAAATCAATATCTAGCATTAGTTAAAATGACTTGAATTCAGATTATTAAACTTGATTTGAGTAATGGTCTATTAACCCCATAGCACCATCTGTTGCAAATATGCAGCACATAAAAAAAAGTAGGAGTCTTTTTTTTAAATGTATTAACTAATTCATGAAGGCTGCTTACCAAAAATATTGACAAATTTTTGTTCTTACCCATCCCCATTGACTAAAATTTAGCACGGATGATTTTTTCCAACAAATATTTCTATGTCTGGGTTCTATGGGGTTAAATTTGATTTATTTACTAATATGTCTAGATGATTTGACTTGTTTCAAATTATTTCTCTCTTAATTTGAAGCCATTTTTACTTATTTCAAGTAAAATTATCTGCCAATGGGGTAAGTGGAATTTTCTTACCCCATGGGCAGATAGTTTTGCTTGAAATTAGTAAAAATTGCTTCAAATTAAGATAAGAACGGGTCCTGGGTTCATGGGTCCTGATAAAAGCTTATAATTATGGGTATATCTTAAATAATGCAAGGCATTTAGGATGGTTTAGTACAATACAACATTTTTTTAATGTTTCATCTACTTAGGAAATGGGATGTTAAAATAATGTAATTTATGTTGAATGGTTATTAAGGGGTGGGACTAGATAAGTTTATACTTCCTCCCACTCCTTTTCGAACATGTATTTATATGTATATGTACATAATAACATATGTAGTAATGCATATTAACATACAGTGTTGTTGTTTTTTTTTAGGTGCCTAATGTCTTCTGGGAAGACTGCCTGCATCAGATTATTTTGTTGTTGGTTTTATTTTTGTTGTAATTATTGTCTTTATTGTCTATTTAAGTTTTATCTGCACGTTCTAATCTAGTAAAAAATAACTCAAATCAAGGTTAATAATCTGAATTCATGTCATTTATTGATTTTTTGCAGTGTAGTTATGCCTTATTCAAATGAAACTCATGATGGGCTAAAGCTTGTTGACACTTAATACACAAGTACTTTGTATATTTCTGCAACAATATGACACGTATCGATTAGAAATGTTTCGAGAACGGTATCGGCTGATTTAGACCGATATGATTCAGCTCCATCATATTGATACAGCAACTTTTTACAAAAAATCATAAAAGTTTACTTTCAAATCCAGCACCGAGGCCGGGGTTGATTCTGCCCAGCAGACGGAGAGCGAAGCAAAGTTAAATATAACATTTTATTTTAATTAAAAACACAAAAATTACATAAAAAAACACATCTGGTTTTATTTTAACAAGCAAATTTCTAATATTTCTGATAGTATTGATTTTTTTCTCATGTACATCGATATACCATATATCGTAGGAATAAAAAATGTATACATCAATATAGTAACTGTATCATTACCAGTCTGTTTTATGTCTTTTTGGTTTCTAAGACCACCCTGGGTCCAGTGCAGGTTTAGTTCTGGGTTCAGTCCTGGTTTAGCCCTGGGTTCAGTCCTGGTTTAGTTCTGGGTTCAGTCCTGGTTTAGCCCTGGGTTCAGTCCTGGTTTATCCCTGGGTTCAGTCCTGGTTTAGTTCTGGGTTCAGTCCTGGTTTATCCCTGGGTTCAGTCCTGGTTTAGTTCTGGGTTCAGTCCTGGTTTAGCCCTGGGTTCAGTCCTGGTTTAGTTCTGGGTTCAGTCCTGGTTTAGTTCTGGGTTTTGTGCTGGTTTAGCCCTGGGTTCAGTCCTGGTTTAGCCCTGGGTTCAGTCCTGTTTTAGCGGTATTTATTTTTGTATAAAGAACAAGAAAGTGCACTTTCCTGTATTAACATTTCCTTGTGACTAATCTAGAACATTATTGCACTCATCCGTGGCTCATGTAAGGACCACACTGCTCGGGACCAGCTCCTGCAGCAGCCCACCTGCATCACCTGTCCCCGGGTCACCTCTGTTCCTTCCTCCCCTCCTGACAGATGCTGACCCCTGCAGACCGGGAACAGCCCACAGGAGCCACAGGTCTGGGGACGCTCTGACCCGGGCGTCTCACACGGGACCGGCCCGCTGTGAGACCGAGTGACTCATCAGACTGAGAACAACACCTGCAGAGTGTCGGGACATGAACTCTGGTGTGCAGTGGGAAAACCCTGGGATTACTGTCCCATCCTCTGCCCAAACCTGCTCCTGCTCAAACCACAGAACACAATAATAATACAAGATAGCAGAGAGGAGAGAGTGAGTCAGAGCCAGCCCCGGGATCAGCTCAGGGATCAGAGGGAGCCTCCTGCACCAACGAGGAACAAACACATCCACAACAACACAATTACACACTGCTCAGGTTTATTATAGAAGCTAA
Organism: Bostrychus sinensis; assembly: GCA_020698575.1. Lineage (NCBI taxonomy): Eukaryota > Metazoa > Chordata > Actinopteri > Gobiiformes > Eleotridae > Bostrychus > Bostrychus sinensis. The sequence goes on from CM036249.1 coordinate 3,264,735, forward strand.
CTTTAATGGGAACAACAGAATGGAATTTACTGCAACAACAGCACAAACCAGAACTAAACCAGGACTGAACCCAGGGCTAAACCAGGACTTAACCCAGGGCTAAACCAGGACTTAACCCAGGACTAAACCAGCACAGAACCCAGAACTAAACCAGGACTGAACCCAGAACTAAACCAGAACTAAACCAGGACTAAACCAGAACTAAACCCAGAACTAAACCAGCACTGAACCCAGGACTAAACCAGCACAAAACCCAGAACTAAACCAGGACTGAACCCAGAACTAAACCAGGACTGAACCCAGGGCTAAACCAGGACTGAACCCAGAACTAAACCAGGACTGAACCCAGGGATAAACCAGGACTGAACCCAGGGCTAAACCAGGGCTGAACCCAGAACTAAACCAGCACTGAACCAGAACTAAACCAGGACTGAACCCAGAACTAAACCAGCACTGAACCAGAACTAAACCAGGACTGAACCCAGGACTAAACCAGGACTGAACCCAGAACTAAACCAGGACTGAACCCAGAACTAAACCAGGACTGAACCCAGAACTAAACCAGCACTGAACCAGAACTAAACCAGGACTGAACCCAGAACTAAACCAGCACTGAACCAGAACTAAACCAGGACTGAACCCAGGACTAAACCAGGACTGAACCCAGAACTAAACCAGGACTGAACCCAGAACTAAACCAGGACTGAACCCAGAACTAAACCAGGACTGACCCCAGGGCTAAACCAGGACTGAACCCAGAACTAAACCAGAACTGAACCAGAACTAAACCAGGACTGAACCCAGGACTAAACCAGGACTGAACCCAGAACTAAACCAGGACTGAACCCAGAACTAAACCAGGACTGAACCCAGAACTAAACCAGGACTGACCCCAGGGCTAAACCAGGACTGAACCCAGAACTAAACCAGAACTGAACCCAGAACTAAACCAGAACTGAACCCAGAACTAAACCAGCACTGAACCCAGGGCTAAACCAGGACCCGGAGGTGAAAGAAGTACTCACAATCTGTCTCACAAAAGTATTGTTACTTCAAAATAATATGCTCAATACTCTATTCTCAATTAGAGATAGAAATACTCATAGAAATACTAATAATTTTACTCAATAATTTAGAAAGGTAAGAAAGCATTACCCAGCCAGATCACAACTGAGGTCATAATACATCTATATTTTGATTGTAAAACACTTGAGTAAAAGTACATTTTCCTTCAAAAAGTATCAACTAAGTATAAAAGTACACACAAATCAAAACAAAGAATAAACCAGAACTTAACTATGTCTAAACCAGGACTAAACCAGAACTTAACTATGTCTAAACAAGGACTAAACCAGAACTTAACTATGTCTAAACCAGGACTTAACTATGTCTAAACCAGAACTTAACTATGTCTAAACCAGGACTAAACCAGAACTTATCTATGTCTAAACCAGGACTAAACCAGAACTTAACTATGCCTAAACAAGGACTAAACCAGATCTTAACTATGTCTAAACCAGAACTTAACTATGTCTAAACCAGAACTTAACTATGTCTAAACCAGGACTAAACCAGAACTTAACTATGTCTAAACCAGGACTAAACCAGAACTTAACTATGCCTAAACAAGGACTAAACCAGATCTTAACTATGTCTAAACCAGATCTTAACTATGTCTAAACCAGAACTTAACTATGTCTAAACCAGGACTAAACCAGAACTTATCTATGTCTAAACCAGGACTAAACCAGAACTTAACTATGTCTAAACAAGGACCAAGCCAGAACTTAACAATGTCTAAACCAGAACTTAACTGAGTCTAAACCAGAACTTAACAATGTCTAAACCAGAACTTAACTGAGTCTAAACCAGAACTTAACTATGTCTAAACCAGGACTAAACCAGAACTTAACTATGTCTAAACCAGGACTAAACCAGAACTTAACTATGTCTAAACCAGGACTAAACCAGAACAAAGCCAGGACTTAACCAGGACATGAGTGAAAGCAGTCAAACACAGCGTCTGTAAATATCATGTGTGTGCAGCTGTGACCCTCGTCTGACACTTCCTGACGTGACCTCCTGCTCTCAGGATCTGGACCAATCAGGTCACAGCCCTCAGGGTCTGGACCAATCAGGTCGCAGCTCCAGCTCGGCCTCAGGTTTGTTTACAAAGGTCAAACCCAAACAGTGAGCCCAGTGTGTGGTGTCTGGAGACGAGAGTCAGGTACAAGTTCTGAGGACTGTGGGGAGTCCTGCCCCTCCAGTTGAGAACCCCGTGGTGTGGTTATGTGCGGGGGAAGTCCACGCGGGGCCTGTCGGGACGTGTCTAATCGCTGAGATCTCAGAACAAGTCCACACAAACACAGATTAGAACCGCAGTGAAACCGGAGCAGACACAACAACAAGGCCCTGTCCCAGCAGAGACACGGACCACAGGAGCTGGGAACCACTCCAGGACCGCTCCGGGACCAGTCCGGGACCACTCCGGGACCAGTCCGGGACACTCTGGGACAAGGGGAGAGTGAGTCACAGCGGGAACAACACTGACAATGGGACAAGTGGGAATAATAGCGTAGAATTATGGCAAAGTGCAGGTTCTCAGGGCAGGTTGTTAACACAGATCCTGATTTACAGCTGTGCTCATGAGCGGCCTTGACCCAGAGCAGAGCTGATACTCCCTCACAGTCAGAACCAGTCACTGTCACACACTCTACAGCTGGAGACACACTTGAGCTGAGTCTGCCCCAGTCAACAGCAGTCTCAGGGAGTCACCAGCCCAGAAATCTGTGAGTGTGGGAGGTTTAAAGACTCAACCAGACCTCGGTCACAGTCAAGCAAACGTGTTTCAATTTCAAAGCCGATTCACTGTTGATCACATGACTCTGGTGTAAGTGTGAAAAATCAAGTTCACCAGAGTCAGCTGATTGTGGATGTTTTGTAATAAAGCTGTATCAAGGTGGTGTTTAAGTGTGTAGAGGCGAGATGAAAAATAATAAATAAAAAAATAAAAATAAAATGAGAAATAACCTAACCTTAAAGGAACAGTCCACAGTTTTTCCAGACTAAACTATGTTCTGCCCTGATCTTAGATGAGTTGATGCGTACCTCTCTGGTTTTTGTGCGTGCCCTGTGTGTCCTTTGTGGGCCTGTTGAGCGACGCTAATTTGTTAGCATCTAGCTTATCCCTATGGAACCAAATGCAGCTCAAGTTAGAAGCAACCAAGCTCTTCCACGTTTTCCTGATTTAAATAAGGTTACGTGAGTAGTTACATGACCTAAGTACAGTTACACAAAAATGGAAAGTGACGATTTTATAAGCAGATAAAAATGGATACTATCATGTAAGGCGTAATAACACTTTAGGAGCACTTCGGCATCGGCGCAGTAATATCTTCACTCCTAAAAAATTCCCATTTTTATCCGCTTGGAAAATCTTTTCATTTTTGTGTTTGTTGGACAGGTCTCAACTGTACGAGATATAAGTCCCTTTTGACTTCTCCACATTCACATGGTCCGAGTTTTTTACTTCGGGTGCCCTTCCTGACACAGCCCTCCACTTTTATCTGGGCTTGGGAGCAGCACAAATATGGCTGGGTTAGGGGCAAATATGGCAAATAAGGTTTTTGGTTCCGCATCTGGAAATTGAACCCCTGACCTCCCGCTCCAAAGGCGGAAGAGCTAAGCACTTCAGCAGCAGGGAGACGGGACAGACTGGAAATCTTTGTCCTTGCAGACAGTCCCAAGCCCGGATAAATGGAGAGGGCTGCGTAAGGAAGGGCATCCAGCGTAAAACCCTAATCTGGATTATAATGTGAATCACTGCACACAAGGAGCCACATCGAACCCCTACAGGAACTAAACCAGATCTAAACCCAGATCTAACAGGGACTAAACCAGGACTAAATCCAGATCTAACAGGAACTAAACCAGGACTAAATCCAGGTCTAACAGGGACTAAACCAGATCTAAACCCAGATCTAACAGGAACTAAACCAGGACTAAATCCAGGTCTAACAGGAACTAAACCAGGACTAAATCCAGGTTTAACAGGAACTAAACCAGGACTAAATCCAGGTCTAACAGGGACTAAACCAGGACTAAATCCAGATCTAACAGGAACTAAACCAGGACTAAATCCAGGTCTAACAGGGACTAAACCAGGACTAAATCCAGGTCTAACAGGGACTAAACCAGGACTAAATCCAGGTCTAACAGGAACTAAACCAGGACTAAATCCAGGTTTAACAGGAACTAAACCAGGACTAAATCCAGGTCTAACAGAGAAGCAAACCTCAGCCCCAAAGGGAACTAAACCAGGACTAAATCCAGGTGCAACAGGAACTAAACCAGGACTAAATCCAGGTCTAACAGGAACTAAACCAGGACAAGATCCAGGTTTAACAGGAACTAAACCAGGACTAAATCCAGGTTTAACAGAGAAACAAACCTTAGCCCCAAGAGGAACTAAACCAGGACTAGATCCAGGTCTAACAGGAACTAAACCAGGACTAGATCTAGGTTTAACAGGAAGTAAACCAGGACAAGATCCAGGTCTAACAGAGAAACAAACCATAGCCCCTACAGGAACTAAACCAGGACTTTTTTACAGTTAATGTTACAGATAATAAACGCATGTATCTCAGATGTATCTCAGATGTATCTCAGATGTATCTCAGATGTATCTCAGATGTATCTCAGATGTATCTCGTGCCTCGTCTTGTTGCTTTGCTCTTAAATCCTGACTCAGATGTGCTCTGTCAGCGTTTCCCTTGGAGCTGTGCCAACACCGCTGTACGTTCCTCACATCTCTCTGTCTCTGTCTCTGTCTCTGTGTCTCCAGCTGAAAGCGCGCTCCGGGCCAAACCAGAATCAGCTGGGCTCAGGACCACAGAGAGGAAACTGCGCAGCGAAAGAGGAGTTTAGAGTTGGTTTTTAATGTGACGAGGAACGTGATAATGACAGAGACACGGCTCTTCTAACGCTGTGGATGTTCAGATTACAAGGAGAACTAAAACCACCAATAAAACCAGGATTAAAAAGGACTAAACCAGGACTGAGACTGAGACAGAGGTGGAAAGTGACTCTAGTTGTGATGTTTGGGAACAGGACAGTAATGAAATGTTGTTGTAACATGTAATTCCCATGTTTAGTATTCATGTAGTAGTAGAAGATTTGAAGGAGATGAGCGAGGACAAAACATAGACAAACAAACTACCGTATTTTCCATCACTCTTTTTTTCATCGTCTGGCTAGGGGTGTGACGTATACTCAGGTGTGACTTATATATTAAAATATTTCAGGTGTTGGTTAGAGGGCGCTCTAGGCTTGTGTACCAGCATCTGCTGCACCTGTACCACTGACAATTTAAAATGTAAACATTACCACTAACAACTTAGGCTATAAAGACAACTGAGAAAGAGCGGAATAATTGGAAATGGAACTGATGCTGAGTCTGACGACAGCCACGCAGAGGAGGAAGCGGCGCTTCGTCTACCTCCGGAGTTGGCGGAGTTGTTCAGAAGCGACACCGAGGATGAAGAATTTAAAGGATTTAGCGATTAGGAGTGAGATGGTGAGTTTGGTGAACTTGTTATATTATGTTCTTTATGCTATAGTTATGTGAATAACTGTTAATATATTACGTTAACATACGAGACACCTATTCAGTTCGTTGTTTATGCTTCATGTAGCTGAATAATCATCAATGTGTTACGTTAGCATAGCACACACCTATTCAGCCTGTTGTTCTCTATTCTATTATTACTATAACTTGCCTTTCAACATGAAATGTCTGTTCTTGGTGTCGGATTTTGTAAAATAAATTTCCCTCAAAAATGTGACTTATAGTTCAGTGCAGCTTGTATACATTTTTTCTTCTTCATTATGCATTTTTTAGCCAGTGCGACTTATACTCCGGAGCCACTTATAGTCCGGAAAATACGGTATACATGCATAATAAAACCTTTTCTCCCTTTATGGGTCACCTGCCTCCTAGTTCTATGCCGAATATTCTCTCTGGGTCCTGCTCTCTAAAGCACTGACTTACGCTGCTTTCAGGTGGTGTCGGATTTATCGTATATTTGAATTTCTTCAGCGTGCACTGGGGAGACAACAGAGGATAAAAAAAAAAAAACAGTGGACTAACTCTGAGACGGTCATCACTGTAGGGACTTAAGAAGGATGTGGAACAGACTCAGGAGAGCCCAGTGTGAAATACAGCTGCAGTTCAGTGGAATACGAGAGAAACTAAAGGAGAAAGTGTTGCAGGTAAAGTCTGTCTTTGTACTACCGCCTTCAGATCAACACATTATTGTTGTATCTTTGTAAATGAGCCATTTTAAAGTCTTTTGGTAGAAAAGCCTCATTTTAAATATTCATTAAAGAGACTATATTCACCAAAATCAACCTTTCCCCTCTGTCTCCTGGTTCTAATGTTGCTCCCTCAGAAGAAAGTTGTGTTCTGTTTGAGTAATCCTGTATTCTGAGGCCTCACCACGAAACTCCGCCTCTCCCACGAAGCTCCACCCACTCCAGGAAGCACTGACCAATCAACAACAAGTCCTCTGCATCCAGTCTGCTCTCATTCATTTATCAAAAAAAAAAAAAAGGTGCACAGCTTTGTTTCCGCTGATTCCTCAAAGACATTTTTCACTTTGTAGTAAAATGGCAGTGAAAAGCTTTTTTTTCTTTCATTATTTTCAAAAGACCACAACAATCTGCTCTCATTTAGCTCCTGTGAGAGACACTAACCTCAGCTCCGCTTGGTTTGGATCCACTTTTATCTCGTCTTATGCATTTAGCTTGATAAACCTGGCCCTTAGTGGTATATTATATTTAATGTTTTTGAAATGTCTGTTTTGTGCTACACCAGACTTTGTATTTAGCTAAATAAAAGCTTCAGAATTATCATTAAGGCACAGGTGGTAACAGCTTATTTTTGGCACAGAATCAGAAGCCACAAATAGATAAAGGCAATTCAACTCCATTATGACATTTCCAGGTTCCCACGGTCCGACCAAGTTCTCCAAACGAGTCCCGCTCTCTGAGAAAACCACCTCACGAACTGTCCGACATGCACTCGAACGCAGCATTAAGCCATCTTGAACTGAAGTTGCCCTGAGCAGACCCGGATCTGGTTGTGGGCCTGGTCTTGGGGACAGGACATACAGTAGTAATGACAGGTTTTACACACATTTAGTCAACAACATCATAAAAGAGGAGCCGAGGTCCCGGCGGCGTTGGACTGAGCTGAGCTTCACTGAGGGCTCAGATCACACTCTGAGTCTGGGACAGGAGGTCAGGTTCAGGAAGAAGAGGCTCATAAAACCACAGCTCAGGGACTTCTTCAGGTCCTCAAGGACTCAGGGACCAGCCTGAACCAGGACTCATTCTGAATAATAATGTTTAGGCTATACGTATTTTTGGGAGCACAAATATTACATTTCAACATTTTCCATTGAGGACTGGTTTATATTTGATTTTGTCCTGGCTCAGTCCTGCTTTAGCCCTGGTTTAGTCTTGGTTTAGTCCCAGTTTAGTCCTGGTTTAACCCTGATTATTCCTGGTTCAAGTCTTGAGGTCTCTGAGTCCATTTTGGTTGAGTAATGTCCTGTTTAGCCATGGTTTAGTCCTGGTTTAATGGGTCTAGTCTGAAGTCTGGTCTGGTCCCTGACTGATTTAGTCCTCAACATGTTTGTCTCTTGTTTATGGAGTTTATGAAGTATGTTTTTGACAGGAAGTGCTGTTTATGAAGATGGAAGCGTCTCATAAAAGCACAGCCTACAGCTCCTGTTTACTTCTGGAGGCTGCGCTGGTTTAGTCCTGGTTTATGCTCAGGTTTATGATGAACTATGTTTTTGACAAGAAAATCCTGTTTATGAAGATGGAAGCGTCTCATTCAGACGCTCATAAAACTCTGATGTTTACTTCCTCAGGGCCAGCGCGCGGTTAAACCACACTGACAGAAGTTTTATTAGACAGAGGTGTAACGGGACACGTGGTTGTAGTGTATCGTTTCGGTAAAGCACCTTCAGTTCACTCCCTATAGTATTTCTATTATTAAATTTAATGATTTAGGGCAAACTCAACTAAATTTAACACACGAGTTTCAACACAGAAGCTACAAACTGACCAAAGCAAGCATGACTCTGGTATCACCGTGGCTAACCAGAACTTAACTATGTCTAAACAAGGACTAAACCAGAACTTAACTATGTCTAAACCAGGACTAAACCAGAACTTAACTATGTCTAAACCAGGACTAAACCAGAACTTAACTATGTCTAAACTGGGACTAAACCAGAACTTAAATATGTCTAAACCAGGACTAAACCAGAACTTAACTATGTCTAAACCAGGACTAAACCAGAACTTAACTATGTCTAAACTGGGACTAAACCAGAACTTAAATATGTCTAAACCAGGACTAAACCAGAACTTAACTATGTCTAAACCAGAACTTAACTATGTCTAAACAAGGACTAAACCGGGACTTAACTATGTCTAAACCAGGACTAAACCAGAGCTTAACTATGTCTAAACCAGGACTTAACTATGTCTAAACAAGGACTAAACCGGGACTTAACTATGTCTAAACCAGGACTAAACCAGAACTTAACTATGTCTAAACCAGGACTATACCGGAACTTAACTATGTCTAAACCAGAACTTAACTATGTCTAAACAAGGACTAAACCAGAACTTAACTATGTCTAAACTGGGACTAAACCAGAACTTAAATATGTCTAAACCAGGACTAAACCAGAACTTAACTATGTCTAAACCAGAACTTAACTATGTCTAAACAAGGACTAAACCGGGACTTAACTATGTCTAAACCAGGACTAAACCAGAACTTAACTATGTCTAAACCAGGACTATACCGGAACTTAACTATGTCTAAACCAGAACTTAACTATGTCTAAACCAAGACTAAACCAGAACTTAACAATGTCTAAACAAGGACTAAACCAGAACTTAACAATGTCTAAACCAGAACTTAACTATGTCTAAACCAGGACTTAGCTATGTCTAAACCAGAACTTAACTATGTCTAAACCAGAACTAAACCAGAACTTAACTATGTCTAAACTGGGACTAAACCAGAACTTAAATATGTCTAAACCAGGACTAAACCAGAACTTAACTATGTCTAAACCAGGACTAAACCAGAACTTAACAATGTCTAAACAAGGACTAAACCAGAACTTAACAATGTCTAAACCAGAACTTAACTATGTCTAAACCAGGACTTAGCTATGTCTAAACCAGAACTTAACTATGTCTAAACAAGGACCAAACCAGAACTTAACAATGTCTAAACCAGAACTTAACTATGTCTAAACCAGAACTAAACCAGAACTTAACTATGTCTAAACTGGGACTAAACCAGAACTTAAATATGTCTAAACCAGGACTAAACCAGAACTTAACTATGTCTAAACCAGGACTAAACCAGAACTTAACTATGTCTAAACTGGGACTAAACCAGAACTTAAATATGTCTAAACCAGGACTAAACCAGAACTTAACTATGTCTAAACCAGAACTTAACTATGTCTAAACAAGGACTAAACCGGGACTTAACTATGTCTAAACCAGGACTAAACCAGAGCTTAACTATGTCTAAACCAGGACTTAACTATGTCTAAACAAGGACTAAACCAGAACTTAACTATGTCTAAACCAGGACTAAACCAGAACTTAACTATGTCTAACCATGGCTAAAGAAAACACATTAACCTCACTACGGTCTCCTGGAACTTTTTGGCTTCCCCATCACAATCAATAACGGCCAAAGACGAGGGTCATGTGTGGACATTGTTCCATGGAGATCAGGTCTGCAACAGGCAACGTCCAATTTGTTAATGCACTTAAAACGGCTTCACCCGACTGTAAATGTCACGGCTACGAGGGGGAAAAAACAGATCACTTCAGCGTTTAAGCAGGTAACAGGTGAGTTGGATCGAGCCAAAGCAATAACACAGAGTTTAGGAGTTTTTAGCTGCTAATAAACAAAGATAAGATACACACACAGGACAGTCACAGTCAAAGGCAGGGGTTTAGATCAGTGTTTCCCAACCAGGGGTACGAGGACCCCTAAAGGTACACAAGCACATTGCAGGGGGTTTGTGGAGTTATATGATCATTTATAGGGCCTTTATATACTTGGCTTACAAAGAATAAAATAAACCTAAACCAGGACTAAACCACGTATAAAAGCAGGACCAAAACAAGAAAGAAAACTTAGGACCAGGACTAAAACAGGAATAAACCAGCAGTAAACCAGGATCGCAGGTCTAAAACCAGAACTAAACAAGAAATAAGCCAGAACACAACCAGAAAAAAACAGGTTTAAAACCAAAACTAAGCTAGGTCTAAACCAGGAACAAAACTGGTCTAAACCCAGAACTAATCCAGACCTAAACTAGGTCTAAACCAGAACAGAACTAAGACTGAATCAGGACTAAACCAAGGCTAAGCCGGGTCCAAACCAGGATTAAACAGCAACAAACTTGGTCTAAACCAGTACTAAATCAGAACTAAACAAGGTCAAACCTGGACTAAACTAAGACTAAACCAAAACTAAGCCGGGTCCAAGACAGGACTAAATCAGGTCCTGGAAGCACACAAAACTAAAAACGTTGGGAACTACTGGTTTAGATGATACAAAGGGAATATAGAGCAAGATTTTTGAAAGTTGGAAATGTTTGGAAAGTGCAAAAAGGATGCGTTTCCACTGTGCAATGAGCTTAAAAAGTTGATGGTAACTCGATGTTTCAAACTTCTGGACTTTCCTCATAAGTTTCTCTGAGGGAAACTTACTTATTTTTTACTTATTTGTGTCTTTTTTAAGCCGCTGGTTTTAAATGGAGCACCGTTAGTTCCATGTTACTTCATGTGCACTGGCTCATTTCTGAAAAAGAATCTTCCTCAAGAAAGTGCTCTTGACGTCAAACATGGCAAAAACAAAAAAACAAACCCCAAAAACTTCAGATTATATTTTATTTTTTACATGTTTAATTGTTACAATAGTGTATTTTTTATACACTGTAATTTAAGTGTAATTTAAGATTTATTTAACAGATCACCTAAATCGGTCGCTTTCATTTATTTTTTTATATAAAACTGCTAATGTTTACTTTATTTTGGTTATTTTTTTCTGCTTTTTTTGTACTGAAAATGTACCGACCCGAACTGTGATTTTATAGTAATATATCTAGCCCTTTTTAGGATTCTGTGTTGTGGTAGAGAAGGAGGAGAGAAAGGAGCTGGTGAAAGGAAGTGTCTGGGGAGAGGGAAGAGTTGGAAGCTGTGTCTTGGGTTTAACCTTTTCCTTGAGTCCAGTCTTAGTTTTTGACCTATGGTAATGTATTATTCCTGTGTCTGTCTCAAGGCCCATAGTCACTGAAGTAGACTCCAGCCACAAAGACCTTTAACAGGAATAATAAATGCATGTTTTAGTCCTAGTTTAGTCCTGGTCCAGGTCTTGGCCCTTGTTTTGGGACCAGCTCTGTGTCTGTGGGGTATGTTTTTGAGGAAGTCTGGTTTATGAAGTGTCTCGTAAACACTGACTTATGGGACACATGTTGACGTCCTCAGGGATAATGGACAGAGTCAGAGATGTTTGGGTTGAGTTCAGTGTCAGATTTGTTACATGTTGTCCTGGCTCTAAAGTACAGGAGTTATTACAGGAGTTATTACAGGAGTTATTACAGGAGTTATTACAGGAGTTATTACAGGAGTTATTACAGGAGTTATTACGGGTTCCATGTGTTGTTCTGTGGAGCTGAGTCTGTATCTGAGCTGTAAACGTGCTCCTTACAGATACAGTCTTCATGTCACAGTGGGGGGGCGTGGGGGAAAACAAACTGTTTCACTCCACTTTTTTATTATTTTCTGGAGGATTATTTGCATATTAAGCAATGTTAAAACAACTTCAACACACGTATCAATAATCTTCAAGCAAAAGTCAAAGCTAGAAAAGCCTTTCTCTTCCACAATAAAACCTCTTTCACTCGTTCTACCAAATGCACTCTTGTCAAGATGACATTACTTTCAATTTTGGATTATAGTGACATCATCTATGAAACTGCACCAAGCACAGCTCTGGACTCAGCCACGCGCTGTGCCACTAACGCACGCTTTCATAGCCACCACTGTGATCTCTGTAAACCGGTGACTGGCCCTCCCTTCAGACCCGGCGTCTCCATCATTGGTTTCTCTTTATTTACAAGACAATCTTGAAGAAGACACCTCTCCGTCTGTCGTCCCTTCTCCACTTTGCTCACAGCACTTCTCACACCAGCTCAAGTGAATTTATCAAGCTTCTTACTCCCAAAACCTTTATTGTTTTCGGCCGTAACGCCTTCCACTTCCCAGCAGCAGACGACTGGAACACATGACAGAACTTCCTCAAACTTCTTGCCTGGAAAATCCAGACTGATGTCTCTGTGTTATTCTCCAGAGAAATATCAGTCTGGTCACCGCCGTCCACAGTGGTTTACTCAAATCCAAACCGTACCGTGCATTTTGATTGGTTTATTTAAGTCACGTGTTCTTCGCGAGCAGCGTCACTCGTACGCGTCTCCTCACCGACAACAATCAAGATGGCGCACCGAGGAGCGAGAGTGTGTTTCATTCAGCGGTATGGTACGGTAATGTTGAAATAACTCCCTCGTTCCTCCCTCGTGGCTTCACTTCCCCGTTTCTTTACTTTCTCACTTTCTTGTCGCTTTGTTAACGTCACGTCCGCCATTTTCTGATTGGCTAACTCCGCTGTCCGTTAACTCGGGTTTGCTCCGCCCTAGAAATCGAATTGATTCTAAGGCGACCAGACTCATCGCTGGTACAGCGGTGAGTCTGGAATTTCCAGGCAATCAAACTTCCATCGTTGACATCTGTTTCATTGTTCAAACAGAGATTGCAGCAGATTATTGCTGATACTTGTTTTTGTTCATGATGCGGATTCATATTTAGATTAATTTGCTCTTTCATATCCATCATACACTGACACTTCCCTCTTCTCTTTTGTTTTCCTGTATTTACACTTGCTCTGTGTTGTTTGGTGTACTTTTGTCTATCTACAGTTGCACTGTGGATCTTGTGTGTGCACAGTTGTTTGTATGTTATTTATTCCTGCTGGGGCATCTTGGCCAGGTCACGTTTGCAAATGAGAACTGGTTCTCAAACATTGTTTACCTGGTTAAATAAAGGTTAAATAATTAAAAAAATAAAAAGTCTCATCTAACATGAAGTCTGTTCCAGTGCTGACAAGAAAAGAAAGGCTCATCTGACTCATCTGACTTTATTTTTTTTAACGTTCTCATGTTTTTATACTAGAGCTAGTTATGTTATGATGCAGCTTTACGTTGATTAGATTAGCAGGTTGTAAGCAGAAACGTCAGCCAGTGATGATATTTTAGACACAAATTTGTCCTCCTGTGTCCTCCTGCATGCCTCTGTATCTGTATCAGTACAGTATAAAACTTAAATCCAGTATTTGTTAGTGTATTTGTGGAACAGAACGCGATAGAGCGACTCTTGTGCATTGTGATTGGTTTTATTTTCCGCCACAGAGGGAAGGGGAGGTGATGCCTCTGTATCTGCAAATAAACATTATCCAGGTGTCTTTCTGCATTCAGCCATCTTTTTTTCCCCTTTGTTTTCACAGAATTCAACTCACAGCCGTTGTGGCAAAGTGGTTAGCACTCTCAACTCACATCAGATGGTCCTGGGTTCAAATCCTGGACCATGTGGGACTTTTCTGTGTGGGGTTTGCATGTTCTCTGTGTGCTTGAGTTAGTTTTTTCCCCTTAACCCTCAAAAAACATGAACAACAGGCCAGAAAAGCACTCCTGACCTTAGCCTGGCCTGTTCTGTTTCATTTCTATAGGCAGAACAACCACAGGCAGAGGAACCAATCAGAGAAATGAAGCAACTGCCCCAAACAAACATGGCAGATTCTTCCTGGTTTTGCCATAAAACACCAGAATATTGTGTATTCTGAGCAGCTCTGTGCTTATTTCTTATCGGGGACAGCAGCAGAAGCAGAAGTTATCACATTCACTCTGTGTAAGCCACAGCCATCTTGGTTCTGGGAGGAGATCATCTTCTGGTCAGGACCAAGTCGACTGAGAGGACACGGCTCTCTGTGGCTGTGGCTTTACCAGAAGTGCCGTATAAGGAAAGAGAAGAAGAAGAAGAAGAAGAAGAAGAAGAAGAAGAAGAAGAAGAAGAAGAGAAAGAGACTTCTCTGCGGCCAAAACAAAGAGACTAAATAGCAGTTTTTGTTTTGTTTTGTTTCCTAGATAGAGCTCAGACCTGGAGAAGGGCCGACAGGTTTAACCCCCGTGGTATTGAAGGATGGGTCAAAGGTCAAAGGTCAAAGGTCTGCATGGAGACAGTAAAATCTGCCTTTTCCTCGTTCAGAGCCAGGAGCCCGAACCTTCCCAACAAACCCTGTGTTTATACAGAGAGCAGTTGTTTGTTTCAGATACGACAATAATTCAACATCCTCCTCGTGTTGTTAAAGCACTGACTGTGCACACAACACAACAACCCACAGTCAGCTGCAGCTCTGTGCTAACTGTGTGTGTGTGTGTGTGTGTGTGTGTGTGTGTGTGTGTGTGTGTGTGTGTGTGTGTGTGTGTGTGTGTGTGTGTGTTTAGGGGGTGGGCCTGCCGCTCTCAGCTCAAAGAATGAGGAAAGTCAACAGCAGCAGATTCCTTCAGAAACGCTCAGCTCTTGAACGGGACTCGCTCCAGAAACTAACGCTGCGTTTACCGACGGTAAACTCCGGCACGGCGCGCAGCATCCACACACTCTCACTCTCTCACAGTGACTAACTTCATGCCCTCGTTCATCCATAAACCTCCTCTCTGGTCTTCCTCTAGGCCTCCAGCTCTAACCTCCAGGCGCGTGCAGAGGGGGGGGGGGTGAAGGGGGCTTGAGCACCTGCCCCTTTTGCCCCTTGCCTCCAAGGGCCCTTTTGGTCCTTGGTCTTTTTTTTTTTTTCTTTTTTTTTTGTGGCTTTAAGCCCTCATGTGGCTTTTCATAAGAACATTTATTCATTCATTAATTATTAATAATTTGAAATAAATTACATCACACGACCGCCAGTCCCTCGTGACCTTTAACCTTTTGCCTCCGTGAGTCACGTGCCTCTCGCGCAGCTGAAAACAGAGGAGAAAGCGCGGACTGTGGAGCCAATAAAGAGGGCTGTTATCATTTTTTGGGTCCAGATTCCAGAACTTAAACCCAGTCCAGTCACTGGGAATGAAAGAACGGTGAGTGAGCAGTTTGTGTCGCGTGATTTGTAAGACAAAGCCCTGAAAGTATTATGCACGCACGTTAGATCATTTCTGTTTAAATACAGAGCTTTTGACCGCTACTTGCTAACCACCTAGATATTTACAAAATGCTTCCATAAAGTGCTTTGTGATTGTTGTTAGCATAAAATCTTTTTATTTTTAGACCGGGTTGCTTATAAATAATGGATGGCAGTTAGCATTTAGGCATTTTAATGCAATTAAATTGTGAGAATTTGCTATAATTGTGCAAAAATACAAACTAGTTGGTGATGGGAGCTGGCAAAATGTGATCTGATAAGAAAAAATGTGATGTCCCAAAATCTTGTTCCCACATAACTTATTTAATTTATTACTAAAATGTCTAAGGACTTTCTCATAGCGCTGGGAATAATTTTCATCTTGTCAGAGCATGGATAAAATTACATTATTTATTTAGTTTAGTGTCATGCAGTGTGTGTTTCCTTTACATTTTATATGTTCATTAGTTTTTTATTATTTTCCCAAAATTGTATTAAAAATGTACAGCTTCATCCTTACCGTATTGCAATATATCATAGTATACACAGAAATGTAATAGTTGTGTGAGAGTCTTGCCACAGTCCTAACACAACAGTGTTTTAAAATCTGGTTACACGTCTCTGCCCCTTCTTCGCTTTGAGCACCTGCCCCTGTAGAAGTCTCTGCACGTGCCTGCTAACCTCCGCCTCATCCTTCAGCACTGTCCCTCCTCTGTTCATGTCCAAACCATCTCAGTCTGGAAACTTGATCTCCAGAACCTGCACAGGAGCTGTCCCTCTGCTGATGGACTCATCCCTGATCCTGTCCATCCTCGTCATGAACAAACAGAGACATCTTCAGCATTATCAGCATTATGAAAGGAAAATCACCCTCTAAATGACTCTAAGGACTTTTGTGTGTTGTAGCATTAAGTGTGTTTAGAAATTTGCTACATTTAGACAATTGGGTAAATATTATTAAGACTGTAAAATAGTTTACATATTGCACTAATCACATTGTTCATAGTAGTTAAATTATTCTCATTGTTGGAAAAACAGCTAAAAGCATGTCATTAAAATTTCTAATGGGTTAAAATATGCTTAAACTAAAGTTAAAAAATCTGGGTAAAAACTGGGTCTTAATTTATGCTAAATGTTAAAGTGTTTATTGTTAAATCTACATTTACTGCATAGAGTTTTAATTGTAAAATATCTTGCTAGTTTATATCATTTTGTATGCTATTTACATTGGGTTTTGTGTCTTGTCTTAAAGGTTTTTCACCCGTTGATTGTGGTCACATTGAGAAATAAATCCTGAAAACAAAATAAAAGGATTAAAAATGACTCAAAGACCTGTTGCTTGAGTGAAGTCCAGCCTTCAGAACTGAGACCTGTTCTTTTCAAGTGTGGGAAAACACTTGACAAATACTGCACGTACAAAATAATAACACCTTGTACTCAAAGTTACTGTTGCCCTTTACAAACAGCGCCTCTGGACAATCTCCCGATCTTCTCCTGAGCTGCGCGCACAGACTGCAGGAGATTCAGGAGGACTGAACACACACGAGAGGAGAGAGTCCGGGTGCTGCGAGGAGCGAGGGGAGCGGGGTCTGATGGCTAATTAGCGCGACTGCTAACAGTGCAAAGCTAACAAATAAATAAGCAGGGTCAGTAGCAGTAGCATTGTTATCAGTAAAACTAATATTTGATTTAAACATGTTTACCTCATATCTTGGGACACATGGGTAATTTGTATGAAATGTATAAAATATATACTGCACCTTTAAACTGATAAAACTAACTCCGATGCAATAAAGAAAGCGTTTTTCTCCAGAGTGCCCCCTACATTTTGGAGTAAAACACCACGGTAAAAACTCAAGAGTCCAGTTGACCTCTGTGTGACCTCTGTGTGACCTCTGTGTGACCTCTCTGTGACCTCTGGCTCAGCTTGACTCTGGTTTCTCCTCCTTGTGGCTGTTCTTACAAGGCTAGTCACCAAGATACACCAGGGGGCGCTGCAGGGAGCTTTATTCACCACAAATCACCAGCAGGTTTTTGCGCGTCTAAGTCGTCCCGTACTGACACATCCTCGTACTGACACGTCCTCATACTGACACGTCCTCATACTGACACGTCCTCATACTGACACGTCCTCATACTGACACATCCTCATACTGACATCCTCATACTGACACATCCTCATACTGACACGTTCCCTACTGACACATCCTCATACTGGCACGTCCTCATACTGACACATCCTCATACTGACACGTTCCCTACTGACACATCCTCATACTGACACATCCTCATACAGACACGTTCCCTACTGACACATCCTCATACTGGCACGTCCTCATACTGACACGTCCTCATACTGACACGTTCCCTACTGACACATCCTCATACTGACACATCCTCATACGGACACGTTCCCTACTGACACATCCTCATACTGACACGTCCTCATACTGACACATCCTCATACTGACACGTCCTCATACTGACACGTCCTCATACTGACACATCCTCATACTGACACATCCTCATACGGACACGTTCCCTACTGACACATCCTCATACTGACATGTCCTCATACTGACACGTCCTCATACTGACACGTCCTCATACTGACACGTCCCGTACTGACACGTCCTCATACTGACACGTCCTCATACTGACACGTCCTCATACTGACACGTCCTCATACTGACACATCCCGTACTGACACTCCCGTACTGACACGTCCTCATACTGACACGTCCCATACTGACACGTCCCGTACTGACACGTCCTCATACTGACACGTCCTCATACTGACACGTCCTCATACTGACACGTCCTCATACTGACAGATCTCGTACTGACACGTCCCGTACTGACACGTCCTCATACTGACACGTCCCATACTGACACATCCCATACTGACACGTCCCGTACTGACACGTCCTCATACTGACACATCCCGTACTGACACGTCCCGTACTGACACGTCCTCATACTGACACGTCCCGTACTGACACGTCCCGTACTGACACGTCCTCATACTGACACATCCTCATACTGACACATCCTCATACTGACACTTCCTCATACTGACATGTCCCATACTGACACGTCCTCATACTGACACGTCCTCATACTGACACGTCCTCATACTGACACGTCCTCATACTGACACATCCCGTACTGACACGTCCCGTACTGACACGTCCTCGTACTGACACGTCCCGTACTGACACGTCCTCATACTGACACGTCCCGTACTGACACGTCCCGTACTGACACGCCCCGTACTGACACGCCCCGTACTGACACGCCCCGTACTGACACGTCCCATACTGACACGTCCCGTACTGACACGCCCCATACTGACACGTCCCGTACTGACACATCCTCATACTGACACGTCCCGTACTGACACGTCCTCATACTGACACATCCTCATACTGACATGTCCCGTACTGACACGTCCCGTACTGACACGTCCCATACTGACACGTCCCGTACTGACACGCCCCGTACTGACACGTCCCGTACTGACACATCCTCATACTGACACGTCCCGTACTGACACGTCCTCATACTGACACATCCTCATACTGACACGTCCTCATACTGACACGTCCTCATACTGACACGTCCCCATACTGACACGTCCCCATACTGACACGTCCTCATGCTGACACGTCCTCATACTGACACGTCCTCATACTGACACGTCCTCATACTGACATGTCCCGTACTGACACGTCCTCATACTGACACGTCCTCATACTGACACATCCTCATACTGACACGTCCTCATACTGACACGTCCTCATACTGACACGTCCTCATACTGACACATCCTCATACTGACACGTCCTCATACTGACACGCCCCGTACTGACACGCCCTCATACTGACACGTCCCGTACTGACACGTCCCGTACTGACACGTCCCGTACTGACACGCTCCGAACCATTCCCCGAGTGGAAAAGCGCCTTGTCTGTATCCTAGAGATTCTGTAGAGACCAAAGATACTGACTCCAGCCACAAGGGGTCAATAAAGGAACACATGACAACATCTGGAGCAATGTATTTTAGTGGATTCTTTGCTAACAAGCATTTACCCCTGAACTAAAAGCTCTCTGGTTTGACTCCAGGTCAGGGCTCTATGTCTTCACCATTGTGAGATAGGGACAGTGTACACCATGGTACACCATGGTACACCAGAGTACACCAGAGTACACCAGGGTACGCCAGAGTACGCCAGAGTACACCAGGGTACACCAGGGTACGCCAGAGTACGCCAGAGTACGCCAGAGTACACCAGGGTACACCAGGGTACACCAGGGTACACCAGGGTACACCAGGGTACACCAGAGTACATCAGAGTACGCCAGAGTACGCCAGAGTACGCCAGGGTACGCCAGGGTACGCCAGAGTACGCCAGAGTACGCCAGGGTACGCCAGGGTACGCCAGAGTACGCCAGAGTACGCCAGGGTACACCAGGGTACACCAGGGTACACCAGAGTACACCAGGGTACACCAGGGTACACCAGGGTACACCAGAGTACATCAGAGTACGCCAGAGTACGCCAGAGTACGCCAGGGTACGCCAGGGTACGCCAGAGTACGCCAGAGTACGCCAGGGTACGCCAGGGTACGCCAGAGTACGCCAGAGTACGCCAGGGTACGCCAGAGTACGCCAGAGTACGCCAGAGTACGCCAGGGTACGCCAGAGTACGCCAGAGTACACCAGAGTACACCAGGGTACGCCAGAGTACGCCAGAGTACACCAGAGTACACCAGGGTACGCCAGAGTACGCCAGAGTACGCCAGAGTACGCCAGGGTACGCCAGAGTACGCCAGAGTACGCCAGAGTACGCCAGGGTACGCCAGAGTACGCCAGAGTACGCCAGAGTACGCCAGGGTACGCCAGAGTACGCCAGAGTACGCCAGAGTACGCCAGGGTACGCCAGGGTACGCCAGGGTACGCCAGAGTACGCCAGGGTACACCAGGGTACACCAGAGTACGCCAGGGTACGCCAGAGTACGCCAGGGTACACCAGGGTACACCAGAGTACGCCAGGGTACGCCAGGGTACGCCAGAGTATGCCAGAGTACGCCAGGGTACACCAGGGTACACCAGAGTACACCAGAGTACGCCAGAGTACACCAGAGTACGCCAGAGTACGCCAGAGTACATCAGAGTACGCCAGGGTACGCCAGGGTACACCAGAGTACACCAGAGTACACCAGAGTACACCAGAGTACATCAGAGTACGCCAGGGTACACCAGGGTACACCAGAGTACGCCAGAGTACACCAGAGTACGCCAGAGTACATCAGAGTACACCAGGGTACACCAGAGTACACCAGAGTACACCAGAGTACGCCAGAGTACATCAGAGTACGCCAGGGTACACCAGAGTACACCAGAGTACGCCAGAGTACGCCAGAGTACGCCAGAGTACGCCAGGGTACACCAGAGTACACCAGAGTACGCCAGGGTACGCCAGGGTACACCAGGGTACACCAGGGTACATCAGAGTACACCAGAGTATGCCAGAGTACACCAGAGTACACCAGAGTACACCAGGGTACACCAGGGTACACCAGAGTACGCCAGGGTACATCAGAGTACACCAGAGTACATCAGAGTACACCAGGGTACACCAGGGTACACCAGAGTACGCCAGGGTACATCAGAGTACACCAGGATACACCAGGGTACACCAGGGTACACCAGAGTACGCCAGGGTACATCAGAGTACACCAGAGTACATCAGAGTACACCAGGGTACACCAGGGTACACCAGGGTACACCAGAGTACGCCAGGGTACATCAGAGTACACCAGAGTACATCAGAGTACACCAGGGTACACCAGAGTACGCCAGGGTACATCAGAGTACACCAGGGTACACCAGGGTACACCAGGGTACACCAGAGTACGCCAGGGTACATCAGAGTACACCAGAGTACACCAGAGTACACCAGAGTACACCAGGGTACACCAGAGTACACCAGAGTACACCAGGGTACACCAGAGTACACCAGAGTACGCCAGAGTACACCAGAGTACATCAGAGTACACCAGAGTACATCAGAGTACATCAGAGTACGCCAGAGTACATCAGAGTACATCAGAGTACACCAGAGTACATCAGAGTACATCAGAGTACGCCAGAGTACACCAGAGTACACCAGGGTACACCAGAGTACATCAGAGTACAACAGAGTACATCAGAGTACATCAGAGTACGCCAGAGTACATCAGAGTACATCAGAGTACACCAGAGTACACCAGAGTACACCAGGGTACACCAGAGTACATCAGAGTACACCAGAGTACATCAGAGTACATCAGAGTACGCCAGAGTACATCAGAGTACATCAGAGTACACCAGAGTACATCAGAGTACATCAGAGTACGCCAGAGTACACCAGAGTACACCAGGGTACACCAGAGTACATCAGAGTACGCCAGAGTACATCAGAGTACATCAGAGTACACCAGAGTACATCAGAGTACATCAGAGTACATCAGAGTACACCAGAGTACACCAGGGTACACCAGAGTACACCAGAGTACATCAGAGTACACCAGAGTACATCAGAGTACATCAGAGTACGCCAGAGTACACCAGGGTACACCAGGGTACACCAGAGTACATCAGAGTACGCCAGAGTACATCAGAGTACATCAGAGTACACCAGAGTACACCAGAGTACATCAGAGTACATCAGAGTACATCAGAGTACACCAGAGTACACCAGAGTACATCAGAGTACATCAGAGTACATCAGAGTACACCAGAGTACACCGGGGTACATCAGAGTACACCAGAGTACGCCAGGGTACACCAGGGTACACCAGAGTACGCCAGGGTACACCAGGGTACACCAGAGTACGCCAGGGTACACCAGGGTACATCAGAGTACACCAGGGTACACCAGGGTACGCCAGAGTACACCAGAGTACACCAGGGTACATCAGAGTACACCAGAGTACGCCAGAGTACACCAGGGTACACCAGAGTACATCAGAGTACATCAGAGTACACCAGAGTACGCCAGAGTACACCAGGGTACACCAGAGTACATCAGAGTACATCAGAGTACACCAGAGTACGCCAGAGTACACCAGAGTACACCAGAGTACATCAGAGTACACCAGAGTACACCAGAGTACATCAGAGTACACCAGAGTACACCAGGGTACATCAGAGTACGCCAGAGTACATCAGAGTACACCAGAGTACACCAGAGTACACCAGGGTACGCCAGAGTACACCAGAGTACACCAGGGTACATCAGAGTACACCAGGATACACCAGGGTACACCAGGGTACACCAGAGTACGCCAGGGTACATCAGAGTACACCAGAGTACACCAGGGTACACCAGGGTACATCAGAGTACGCCAGAGTACATCAGAGTACACCAGAGTACACCAGAGTACACCAGGGTACGCCAGAGTACACCAGAGTACACCAGGGTACATCAGAGTACATCAGAGTACATCAGAGTACGCCAGAGTACACCAGAGTACATCAGAGTACACCAGAGTACACCAGGGTACATCAGAGTACGCCAGAGTACATCAGAGTACACCAGAGTACACCAGAGTACACCAGGGTACGCCAGAGTACACCAGAGTACACCAGGGTACATCAGAGTACGCCAGAGTACACCAGAGTACACCAGAGTGCACCAGAGTACGCCAGAGTACACCAGAGTACATCAGAGTACACCAGAGTACACCAGAGTACACCAGAGTACACCAGAGTACGCCAGAGTACACCAGAGTACGCCAGAGTACACCAGAGTACATCAGAGTACACCAGAGTACACCAGGGTACATCAGAGTATGCCAGAGTACATCAGAGTACACCAGAGTACGCCAGAGTACGCCAGAGTACGCCAGAGTACATCAGAGTACACCAGAGTACACCAGAGTACACCAGAGTACACCAGAGTACACCAGGGTACATCAGAGTACGCCAGAGTACATCAGAGTACACCAGAGTACACCAGAGTACGCCAGAGTACACCAGAGTACACCAGAGTACACCAGAGTACGCCAGAGTACACCAGAGTACGCCAGAGTACACCAGAGTACATCAGAGTACGCCAGAGTACATCAGAGTACACCAGAGTACACCAGAGTACACCAGAAGATGGAAGGACTTCACAAACCGAAGCAAGGAAGGAAACAAAGGAAGATGAGCGAAGGCAACACAAACTCATTCACACTCAGAGACCGAGACAAGACCAAGGCCAAAAACATGGTCTCAAGTCTGGTCTCAAATCCAAGACCGGTTTCAGCTTCAACACCGGAGGAGATCCTTAAACTGAGCTGTGAGTGGAACAGGTCGTATCTGTTCTGTTCCTCTGCAGAAACCATCATCACAATATAAACTATAACAACATAAATAACATTTATAACATTTATAACATGTCCTGTGTAACATATTGTGCATGGTCTGCTGATGTTGTGCAGGTAAAACAAAGGAAGAGGCAATGCCAGGTTCAGAGGAAAGGACAGAAAACATGAACTGACAGCACCGAGAGCACAAAGAAGGAAGGAAGCATGTTTTTAATGTAAAGAGGAAAGGCTGGATGTAAACAAAGAATAATGTTTGTTATAAAAAAGTGTTAAAGAAACGGTTTTAACAAAACCAGACCAAGGAAGGACAAAAGAAACGAGGAAGGAGAGGAGGAAGGCACAGACTCAAGTTTATTTACAAATTCTGCATCAGGACAAAGTGTTATGCAGCTTTAAAAACATGCAGAAAAACACAGGAGACAGGAGAAAAACACAAATAAAACAAATAAAAAACTGAGAAAACAAACAGCTCCCGGAGAAGAAAGAGCTGCAGAGACAGAGGCTGAAGTCCTGCACGAGTTTAAAGAAAACGCTGAGCTCGTGGTGCGTTCACTGACCGTGGGCGTGCGCAGCCTCGGACCCGGGACCCGGCGGGAGCTCGCGGGGTGACCGTGCAGCGCGAGGACGCGGCAGCAGCAGCAGACGAGGAGCGCGAGGAGCCGCATGTCTCAGCAGCAGCGGCAGCACGAGCCCGGAGCCACGCGCAGCTTTGTGTCCCACTCCACGCGCGCGCTGCTGCTGCTCTGCCTCCAGACCATAATAACACCAGTCACGTGACGCTTAACTCTTTACTGACTCCCAGCGCGAGGGGCGCAACAGGAGCGGGACTAAACCAGGTCTAAACCAGGTCTGAACCAGGACTAAACCAGGTCTAAACCTGGACTAAACCAGGACTAAACCAGGACTAAACCAGGACTAAACCAGGTCTAAACCAAGACTAAACCAGGACTAAACCAGGTCTAAACCAAGACTAAACCAGGACTAAACCAGGACTAAACCAGGACTGAACCAGGTCTAAACCAGGTCTAAACCAAGACTAAACCAGGACTAAACCAGGACTAAACCAGGACTGAACCAGTACTAAACCAGGACTAAACCAGGTCTAAACCAGGACTAAACCAGGACTAAACCAGGACTAAACCAGGTCTAAACCAGGTCTAAACCAGGACTAAACCAGGACTAAACCAAGACTAAACCAGGACTAAACCAGGACTAAACCAGGTCTAAACCAGGAATAAACCAGGACTAAACCAGGTCTAAACCAGGTCTAAACCAGGACTGAACCAGGACTAAACCAGGACTAAACCAAGACTAAACCAGGACTGAACCAGGTCTAAACCAGGTCTAAACCAGGTCTAAACCAGGACTAAACCAGGTCTAAACCAGGACTAAACCAGGTCTAAACCAGGACTAAACCAGGACTAAACCAAGACTAAACCAGGACTAAACCAGATCTAAACCAGGTCTAAACCAGGTCTAAACCAGGACTAAACCAGGACTAAACCAGGACTAAACCAGGACTAAACCAGGTCTAAACCAGGTCTAAACCAGGACTAAACCAGGACTAAACCAAGACTAAACCAGGACTAAACCAGGACTAAACCAGGTCTAAACCAGGAATAAACCAGGACTAAACCAGGTCTAAACCAGGTCTAAACCAGGACTGAACCAGGACTAAACCAGGACTAAACCAAGACTAAACCAGGACTGAACCAGGTCTAAACCAGGTCTAAACCAGGTCTAAACCAGGTCTAAACCAGGACTAAACCAGGTCTAAACCAGGACTAAACCAGGACTAAACCAGGACTAAACCAGAAGTAAACCAGGACTAAACCAGGTCTAAACCAAGACTAAACCAGGACTAAACCAGAAGTAAACCAGGACTGAACCAGGTCTAAACCAAGACTAAACCAGGACTAAACCAGGACTAAACCAGGACTGAACCAGTACTAAACCAGGTCTAAACCAGGACTAAACCAGGTCTAAACCAGGACTAAACCAGGTCTAAACCAGGTCTAAACCAGGACTAAACCAGGGCTAAGCCAGGACTAAACCAGGTCTAAACCAGGTCTAAACCAGGACTAAACCAGGACTAAACCAAGACTAAACCAGGACTAAACCAGGACTAAACCAGGTCTAAACCAGGAATAAACCAGGACTAAACCAGGTCTAAACCAGGTCTAAACCAGGACTGAACCAGGACTAAACCAGGACTAAACCAAGACTAAACCAGGACTGCACCAGGTCTAAACCAGGTCTAAACCAGGTCTAAACCAGGTCTAAACCAGGACTAAACCAGGTCTAAACCAGGACTAAACCAGGTCTAAACCAGGACTAAACCAGGACTAAACCAAGACTAAACCAGGACTAAACCAGGTCTAAACCAGGTATAAACCAGGTCTAAACCAGGACTAAACCAGGACTAAACCAGGACTAAACCAGGTCTAAACCAGGTCTAAACCAGGATTAAACCAGTACTAAACCAGGTCTAAACCAGGACTAAACCAGGTCTAAACCAGGACTAAACCAGGGCTAAACCAGGACTAAACCAAGACTAAACCAGGACTAAACCAGGACTAAACCAGAAGTAAACCAGGACTAAATCAGGTCTAAACCAACACTAAACCAGGACTAAACCAGAAGTAAACCAGGACTGAACCAGGTCTGAACCAAGACTAAACCAGGTCTGAACCAGGTCTGAACCAGGACTAAACCAGGACTAAACCAGGACTAAACCAAGACTAAACCAGGACTAAACCAGGACTAAACCAGAAGTAAACCAGGACTAAACCAGGTCTGAACCAAGACTAAACCAGGTCTGAACCAGGTCTGAACCAGGACTAAACCAGGACTAAACCAGGACTAAACCAAGACTAAACCAGAAGTAAACCAGGACTAAACCAGGTCTAAACCAAGACTAAACCAGGTCTAAACCAGGTCTAAACCAGGACTAAACCAGGTCTAAACCAGGTCTAAACCAGGTCTAAACCAGGTCTAAACCAGGACTAAACCAGGTCTAAACCAGGACTGAACCAGGACTAAACCAGGACTGAACCAGGACTAAACCAAGACTAAACCAGGACTAAACCAGGACTAAACCAGAAGTAAACCAGGACTAAACCAGGTCTAAACCAAGACTAAACCAGGTCTAAACCAGGACTGAACCAGGACTAAACCAGGACTAAACCAGGTCTAAACCAGAAGTAAACCAGGACTGAACCAGGTCTAAACCAGGACTTAACCAGGTCTAAACCAGGACTAAACCAGGACTAAACCAGGACTAAACCAGGTCTAAACCAGAAGTAAACCAGGACTGAACCAGGTCTAAACCTTGGAGAAGATGACACAAGATAAACCATTAAAATATGTATTTAAACAGGATATATTCTGCTTTTATTCATATTTTTAACCCAGTCTTGGTCTCCTCTAGAACAGCAGCAGGTTTTACAGCTTTTAAAAACATTATGGGACTAAATGAGAACGTTTTTAGAACGTTTAAGAACTCTACTGGAGCTGTAAAGAAACAGGTGAGACCAGCAGAGGGCAGCTCTTTTGAACAGAAACAAATAAAAAGAGCTGTTTACTTCCTGAACCTATTTTCCTCCCAAAGTAAAAATGTCTGTGAGGAAACAGAGCTGCTGCACCGTTTTTTTGGATAAATGACTGAGAGCAGACTGGATGTAGAGGGCTTCGTTGCTGATTGGTCAGTGCTTCCTGGAGTGGGCGGGGCTTCAGTGGTGAAACCGAGCGTTCTGAGGCCTCAGAAACACGGCGCCAGAGAATACAGGATTACTCAAACTGAGCACAACACTCAGCTCGACATAAATGAGGTGCTCAGAGCCAGGAGAGTTCACATTCTTCACATTTCTCTGATAAACCTCAACACAAGTATTCAGTACAAGCTTTCACAGTCCAAATACTTCAGTACAGTTAATAATACACATCTTAAATCACAAGTATGTGACTTCAGAGTGAGTAAAGTCGTGTACGTACAGAATGTGTGAGGATTACAGTAAGAGTCTTACACAGGGAATGACCATAACCCACATTTCTGCAGATTAGAACCACACTGTAAAAAAAAATCTATAAATTTTACAGTAAAAAATTGGCAGCTGTGGTTGCCAGAATTCTAGCCATAAAAACTACAAGAGGCCTGTATTTCATTTTACAGTATAATTTTATCACAAATGTTGTTTTTACAGTTTTTGACTTGAGTTTTTATTATTATTTACTGTAAAATAAAGTTATTATCTTTCAAAAAAATAGATTAATGTATATTTTAGTTTGTGACTTATGTTTTAATCAACATTTACTGTAAAATTTAAAGTTATTATCTTTTGAAAAGGTGTTAAACTGTAATAAACACAGGACTCAATTATTTTAACAGTGCTATACTGTATACATTACAAAAAATAAAACTAAAAAATACAATTTCGCCTTATTTTTAATATTACAGTTAATTACCGTAACCAAAACAGTATTTTACCGATATATCAACTACGGTCTTTTACTGTTGAGATTTTACAGATTTTTACCATGAAATCTACAGATATTTTTTACAGTGTAGAGCAGCAGGAAAATAGGAAGACTTGGACTCAAAAAACGTGTGTATACGTGAAAATATACATGAAGGAAAAGGGAGGAAAAAGGAAAGACGGGGGAAGAGAAGGGAAAAAGGAGGAAAAAAAGAGAACATAAAAAGACGCTCAGGGTGGACTTGTGAGAGATGCTTCTTCTGCCCCAGAGAACTCTCTCACAAAGCTCTTTTTAATGCACACCGTAATACATTTCAAATCATTTATCAAAGCTAGGCACAGGTAAGGAGCAGAATTAGTGTTCGGAGAGGCACCAAATCTGTTGAAATTTATTGAACGCTACATTTATTGAATATTAGATGAATAAAAGAGAAAAGGAAGAAGAGAGAAAAAGGGAGGGATGGTGAAAATGAAAAGAAAAGATAAAGCATGAATGCAATTTGTCTTGTTTCTGTTTGTGTCCTTAAATGCCGTAGTTTTGTTTTTGTCATTTCACAATTAAATTAAAAAAAAAAGAAAAAAAGAAAGAAAATATGCATGTCCCTTGAAAACAAACTTTGCCAAGATGACTTTTCTTCTTCTCCTGGACGACTGAGCGATGGTCCTCTACAAATATTAGTACATGGATTTCTTATAAACCGAGGAATATTTCTGTATCGTACCTTGACACGTTTCGGTCGCTTTGTTTTCTCGGTCTTCCTCAGAAAGGCGACAGTTTCCAGCACAAACAGAACTTAAAACCCGCCCAACACAGTAAAAACCAGCCCAAAACACAACTGCTCTAAATGTTAAAAGCATTATGTAAGAACGCAAAACTTCACAGCTGCACTAAATAACCAAAAGAAAAAAGGAACACAAACAGGCTCCCCACAAAGAGTGCAATTAGTCGACCAAATATCCTTAACTTATCCAATACTAACGATAAATGTGAGCGGGAGGACGCAGCAGTTTGTTCAAATGTCTGTTTCTACTTTATTTTCTACTTTTTGTTGGTATTTCCTCCAGAAAAAAACAAAACAAGACACCAAATGTTGTGAAAAGCAGCCCAATCTGGCAACGTTGAACAGGAGCTTTTTACCTGGAGCGGTCGGACGACAGCGCCCCCTGCAGCCCGACTTCTTCAGAACATGGAGACCGGGACAACGCCAGAGTCACAACAAACACCGGGGCTGGATCAAGGAGGAAACACGGTCCCGGGACTGTACACCGGGACGAGGGGGCGCACCAGCTTTCTCACACCTGGGAGACACTGCACAGCAACATCGCGACGCTTCTAAGATAAGATAAGATAAGAAATAACTTTATTAATCCCGAAGGAAATTTCTGTGCCAGAGGAGCAAAAGACATGAACATACACACACAAAGCATAAACATAAAATAACATTAATTCTATTAATTGAGTAATAGTAAAATAGTATAAAAAGACCATTTTACAAAGTACAATCTGTGTTCCTCCAAATGTAAAGTGGAGCTGATGCAGGTTAAATAACGAATAAATTAATAAATAAGATAAAAAGGCCCAACACAGTTATTACACATTGTACAAGATGGTCCGAGTCACTCCTCTGAGGAAGACTGCAGGAAAAAAAGTGGCTAAAATCCAATGCCTGGCTAAAAAAATAAATAAAAATGTCCACCTTGGTTTAACCGTCCTGCACCACTAACTTTTTAGTCACACCTTTCGACCTAAGGCACAAAAAAATGCACCACTAAAGACTGCCATAGAAAAAATGATCTAATAGTCGATAATCCATTTTTTTTATTGTTATTTTAATTATTTATTTATTTATTTTTTGTTACAATGCTTGACTTCAGTCCTCACCATACATAACATAAAAACTATTCTGTTTATGAAATTTAACCCCTTAAATTCCAGCTTTTGTGATTAAAAGTTGATTTAAAATTATAGTCAAAAAAATTATTGGCACAAAAAAATAAATTAGGGGTAAAGGTGTGACTATTTTTAGAGAGAATTTTAAGAGGATCCAAAAATAAATAAATAAATAAATAAATAAATAAATAAATAAATAAATAAATAAAATAAAATAAAATGAAAAAATTGAAATCCTGAAATCTTAAAATTAATCAAAAAATAATAA
This sequence comes from Bostrychus sinensis, assembly GCA_020698575.1. Taxonomy (NCBI): domain Eukaryota; kingdom Metazoa; phylum Chordata; class Actinopteri; order Gobiiformes; family Eleotridae; genus Bostrychus; species Bostrychus sinensis. Next base: position 3,295,060 of record CM036249.1, read on the forward strand.
ATAAACAATAAATAAATAAATAAATAAATAAATAAACCAATAAATAAATAAAAACACCAGAGGCAAAACCTATGCCAAATAAATACAAATAAAAATATAAATAAATAAATAAATAGTTGCAAAACATAAAAAAATGTCTTAGGCAGTGCAGGAGGGTAAGTAAACAGGTAAGAGCCTCCTGCAGTTGGTCAGTTCAGGACCAGTTTACTGCAGCAATTTTTTTTTTTCTTTCCTGATGGCACTGGGCTTATTCTTATTAAGATGACAATGTCAGGATTCATCGAGCTCACAATGTGACAGAGTGGTTCAGGAGAAGTGAAGGGCAGTCTGGCTCTTTTCAAAGATTCGTTTCTTTTGGCTCGGCTCTCTTAACCCTCTCTGGGCAGGCGTTGCAGATTTGCCACAGCTAAATGCTCATTACCTTATCACCAAAAAAAGTCAGAATTGTTTATTACTACCCCATATGATAATTTCCCCCAAATATCTAATTTTTCCTGTTACTAAAACTTAATTTGGCCCTGAGAAGGTTAAAAGAGCTCTCTTCATTTGGTTTCACTCTGAGCATTGAACTTAGCTCTAACTTAGCCTAATTATGAATGATTTGTGTTGGTAAACCAATTTTTAATCAACGTTTTTGTAAAAGTCTTATTTTTATGCAGGTTGCAAGCACAAAATACTGTTACAAAGTTCTGTACTCATCTTTGCTACCTCCAGTAGAATCTAAATCACTGTCTTCAGAGCCCAACTTCTGAAGATTCAGCTCTAATCAGCAGGAGTCGGTTCTTCCGTCTCTTACATCCGGCTCGTTCACAAACGACCCATCACTGTTCAGGAGCATGAGACGTCATTTTCAGACGCCACAGAGTCCAGACCTTTACCCCACTGAGAATCTCTGGGACCTGCTGGAGTGACACACGAGTATTTTGTTGGACATTTAGCTTGGTTTACAGCTGCATTCACTGTGGCATTGTTTCAGTGAGCTTCTGCAGTGTCACAACTTTGAACTTTTCCGTCCAGAATTGCATAATTTTTTACCAAGATCTGTTTTTTATGATGGGAGAGTCAAAACACTGCACCAAGTCTTCTCCAGCCACATTCCCCTGAGAATAAACTGTGTGGATTTCTCTAATATAAAAGTGTAAAGGCATCATTGTCCTGTACTGACACTGGGGAACCACAGGGTTTGTCCATAATGTTTAACCCTCCTGCACTCCTAAGACATTTTTTTATGTTTTGCAACTATTTTTTTTTTTTTATTCATTTGGCATAGGTTTTGCCTCTGGTGTTTTTTTTTTTATTTTTATTTTTTTATTTTTATTTTTTTTAGATGAATTTTTAAGGTTTCAGGATTTCAATTTTTTTTTTTTTTTTTTTTTTTTTTTTTTTGGATCCTCTTAAAATTCTCTCTAAAAATAGTCACACCTTTACCCCTAATTTATTTTTTTGTGCCAATAATTTTTTGGCATAATTTTAAATCAACTTTTAATCACAAAAGCTGGAATTTAAGGGGTTAAATTTCATAAACAGAATAATTTTTTGTTATTTATGGTGAGGACTGAAGTTAAGCATTGTAACAAAAAAATAAATAAATAAAAAAATAAAATAAAATAAACAAATAAAAAAAATGGATTATTGACTATTAGATAATTTTTTCTATGGCAGTCTTTAGTGGTGCATTTTTTTGTGCCTTAGGGCGAAAGGTGTGACTAAAAAGTTCGGGCTGCAGGACGGTTAATAGCTTTATTGTGCATTGTAAGTAACAGTAACAGCAAACAAACATCTTTGCTTGATGCGTAACACCAACATCAGTTAGAAAAGTCATTCTCTTAAAACCACCTCAGTAAATTCAGTAATTCCTGCAAAAACAGGCGACAAAGTATTTTCAAGTTTATGTGTTCAAATAACTCAGACAGTGTTCAATGAAGCGGGTCAAGGGTTCGCCCATCAACCACACCCCTAATGATAGCAAACAAAAGATTAAATAAATAGACAAAGATATAAATAAATAAAAGCAATGTCTCAGGACACTGTTTCATGTAGAAGTTTTGCATATTAATTAAATCTGGAGCTTGAGCTTGAAATGAAGTGTTTAAGAATATTACTTTGAAGCAATTTATAACCAACAAGATGTTTTTATTTTCTCAGAAATACCTTATTTATGTACAGTATGTATTTGGACAAAGAGTGGAGTTTTATTGTTGGGGGCCCAGGTGCGATTTTCAGATTTTTAAGGGTCAGTGACTTTGGGACTGATCGGAGAAGTCTTTTTTCAATGACAACAGCCTAAAGTCGCTTGTTATTGCTATAAAAAAGCTCTTGCAGCCTCTGAAAAAGAAAGAGTTCTTCAGTTTGTCCTGTGTCTGAACCGTGATGGTGTAGGTCACATTTGATCAGATTTAAAGAAGTTGTTTGGGGAGGTTTGTGGACCTGACTCTTCTCAGGATTCTCCGCTTTTAAGGTGGACACTTTCTAGTATTTAAATAATTATGGCTATGTGTGGGCCAGTCCACCTTTATCCCTCCTACAGCCCTAACTTTTTAGTCTCACCTTTCGCACTAAGCACAAAAAATACACCACTAAAGACTGCCATTAGTCAAGAATTCCTTTTTTTTTTCATGTTTACAGTGATTAACTTCAGTCCTCATCATACACAGCAAAAATGTATTCTGTTTATGAAATGTAACTCCTTAAATTCCAGTTTGTGTGGTGCAGACACATCCAGCACAAACCTCTGCCTCTGCTCAGTCTGGGACCTTTTTCTACTTTGTCCTGATGTGCACATCTCTGTAAGAACTACATTTTGGATTTGTGCTCACGCAAACACAAACAAACTCATTTCTCAACAAACACTTTCACACCAATTTATGACAAAAACACACCCAAATCATTTTAGTTCAAAAAATGTTTTTTATTTGCCTTGTAGGCTTGATCATTTATACAAACACTAATGTGGCCATCTCCACATTTATACCTCTGTCTGCCATATGTGGGGGAAAACTAAAATTCCAATCCCTCACTATCATGAATCCATGAAATACTTGATAAAAATGTGAAATTATATTGCTGTGACAGTGTTTAATAAAACTTATGTTTTAATGGGAGTCAATGGCACAAAAAATGTCTTAAGGGTAAAGGTGGGACTATTTTTTAGGCACCTTTTTAAGAGGATTTTTCGAAATCTGAAAATTCATCCAAAAATACACACCTGAGGCAAAATCTATGCCATTTGAATCAACACAGCAAAAGTTATCCTAAAAAAAAAACAGCTGCAAAACATCAAAAACTGTCTTAGGGCTGTGGGAGGAGTAAGTGCCTGTGTCCCAGCTGAGTGTCCCGGTGTGGCTCTGTGTTCCTTTTACCTGAGAGTAAATATTAACACATGTTATCTGCTAATGACCTCCGCTGGAGCTACACCTGTGAACTTTGAACTCAGGTATTTAAGTCCACAACTATTTACACGGGTTAGTGAAGGTAATATCTGTCCATAAGTTAAAGACTCGGGGCCCCTGCGTCCTGGGACTGAGGCGTCGGTGACGAACCTCTCCTCTGGGTCTGGATCTGTTTAATGTTGTTCTTCTGTGATTCACTGCGCACTCTGCACAGATGGGACTTAACTCTGACTCACAAAGACACATCCTGAAGCACATGAATGGACCAGATGTGACAGTTTTACTTCAAAAAAAAAAGTGTAAAGACTACAACAAACAAACAAACAAACAAAGAGCCCTTCACTCTGCTCATGTGTCAGGAGCAGGAAAAACAGTCTGCAGATGAAAAGTAGAGACATTTGTTCCCTGTATTTGACCCACAGTGGGACTCTTCTCCAGAACTGAGCCAGGATCCAGGTCAGGAGAACCAGATTATAATAATAATAAGTAGGGCTGCACAATATGGAGAAAACATGCGATATTTGATAACTATGTTGAAAATTGCGATGACGATATTATTGCGATATTTGAAAATAGAGCCTACTTTTTGAACATAGTAAGTTAAATTCACTACATTTCACAAAAAATGTAAGTTCCTGTATTTACAAGTCAAAACAGCGACAAAATCAAAACTGAACACAGACTAAACCAGGAATAAAACAAGGCTAAGCTGTGACTAAATTAATTAAATTACCACTAAAACTGGACTTTTTAAACATTTTTATTTAGTCACAACACATGTTCTTTTAAGGCTCTGGTGGAAAATGATTCTTCAGTGTAAATGCGTTATTGTGATATATTTAGATTCATGTGATACGGATATTGCGTTTGCTGATATCTGCGATAATAATAATTTTGCGTTATATTGTGCAGCCCTAGTAATAATCTTTATTTATATAGCACTTTTAAAACAAGGTTTACAAAGTGCTTAACAACAAGAAGGATTACAAAAAACAATACATGAACAACAGAGTAAATAGAAATGAAAACAAACAATTATTATAAAAAGACAAGACGATAATAGTGGGTTTTAAGAAGCGATTTAAAAGATGATACTGATGGTGCCAGCCTTTTCTCCTCAGGCAGGTCATTCCAGAGACGACGTCTTTTTTTTTTTCATCTTTTTAGCACCTTTCAAAAACACCTTTTTAAACCATCTTTTAAGGACATTGGAAGGACTTCTTTTTTTAATAGCCTTTTAATAAATTTTTATATAATAAAAATATTTTTTACCTCACATTCGTCTTTGCATGTTAATTTTAACTGAGTGCTCCCCAAAGGACTGTTGTTTTTATTGTAAAGTGGGACCTTTTCTCCGTGACACAACAGCTGTGTCCCAATTCAACGGCTGCAGCCTTCGTCAGCTACATCTGAGGCTGATTACGTCACAGTCGGCGCGACAGGGCTGTCCCAGTTCGAAGGCTGCTTCAAATGCAGCCCACGAATGCGGTCTTCCTTTCCCGCTGAACGAAGGCTGCATCAGGTGCATCCTTCGCGGCCCAACGTATCCCATGATTCACTGCGCGCTGCTTGTCTGACGTTCGAAGATGGCAGAGGCGGAGAGAGCTGCTCAAACTCCTCCAGGAGTAAATTAAACAAAATAAAAAATAAATAAGTGTAATTTCTGGCTCCATTTCTGCTCATGTGACCAATGAATAAAGTGAATTAGCGAGCAGCTGCTGTCCTGGTTGCTAGGCGACAGCCGCGCAAACGTGAGAGGAGGAGCAGCTGTTGGCATACGCTCCGTGGACCGGACCGTCCCATTTCGGCTCGGCCTTTGTGGTCCACGAAGGCCACAAGAAGGAGTAGCCTTCGTGGACTTCGTGGACCGCGGCCTTCGAAGGCTGCAGTCCGTTGAATTGGGACACAGCTGTTGTCTTATAGAAGCCAAGGGTCATATGAAATCTTGACCTGTGCCACAAATGGCCCCTGGGCTGCACTTTGGACACATCTGGTCTATATGCTTGGTATAAAAGTATCAGGGCATAAGTGAGATGATGTATGGCAGCCCTGCAGGGACATGCTGCTGCCTATGAACCTGCTGATTTTACTTTGATAACAGAAACAAAATCAGTGCAAGTTTATTGCCTTTGCAGAAGCTGGTGGGACGTCCTTTCTGGGCAAAAACATAACTCCTTCTCTCGCACAAACTAACTTCATCTGCTCTTCCTCTACATCAATAAACCGTCCTCTCTAGTTTTCCTCTAGGCCCCCAGCTCTAACCTCAGCCTCATCCTCCTGCCATATATCTACTGTCCCTCCTCTGTCCTAACTTGGCTGGACAGACTAACTCGTTCCTGTTGTGGTCCCTTCGCTTAAATTTTGTTTCTATGGCAGAACAATCACAGGCAGAGTAACCAATCAGAGAAACAAAGGTAAACCAAACAAATATGGTGGATTGTTGGCATTTTTTCCATAAAACACCAGAATCCTGTGTATTGTGAGCAGCTCTGTCCTTATTTGTGAACGGGGACAGCAGCAGAAGCCAGTTGTACAAAGACTTGTGGAGAAAGTGGGTTTGTTTGAATGTGGTGGTTACGTGGGACGTCAGAGGGACTTTACTGTTGTTAAAATGGAAACAGGACGAAGACAAAAATCCCACAGAGGACTGAACAACAACGAGGACTTCAGCAGAACCAACAGGTGACGAAGGAAAGACCTAAACACTGTTATTACATTCATTCAACTTCCGTATTTGTAAAGCTGGGGACACACTGCACGATTTTTTTGCCCTAATTTTGTAACAATTCCCAGTTGTGTCGAGTATGTCCCAGTCAACACCAGCTGCAGGGAATCGTAATCAGCAGTCGGCTCTGAAATCCGTTAGTGTGTGATGTTCAAAGACTCGAATCGGCGCAAAAACCCGACCTGACGTCAGTCGCAAGCAATCAAACACCGACTCTGGACCACACTCCTGTAGTGTGGGACGTTTACATCCAAATGGGAATTCATGGAGTCCAGCGGCCGATGAAAAACAGTTGATGGGACACAGGAAACAGCGTCAGAGAACGAAGATGAAAAACAGGAAGCGGCGGGAAAACATAAGCAGAAATTTGAAGAAGAAAACATAAACAGCCGTGGCAAACACCAAAGAAAGTCGAGCGCTACCCAAGCAAAACTGGATACATAGACGTTTTTTGTTTTTCCTTTTTTCCAAACAGAGAGCTGCGCACACAACGGCAACAGCGACCCAGGTAGCTCCATGTTTGTTTACCATTTAGTTCTGGCCAGTTCCCCGCCAGAGTTTGCTGCGTTTGGTTGGCGTCAGTTGCGGCCTCAGCAGATCTTGTAGTGTGTGAGGTGCAGTCTTTCAGTCGTCAGAACTAAATCTGCTGAAACCAGTCGTTAGTGTGAGCTCCTGGTCTTTACAGAATCTGTAACCACTGAGAACATCCTGTAGTGTGTCCCCAGCTTTAGACGCGCTGCAGATAAATGACTGTGATAGGACAGCTCCAAATCGACCGAGGGGAAACACTTCACTGCGAGGGAGGAACTAAACTGTCCTGCTTTAGAAAGGGCAGTAGGAGTCTGCAAATGTTATCTCACTGTCCCTCAGACGGACTCATTCCTGCTCCAGTCCGTCCTCGTCCTGAACAAACGCGTCACCTTTCTCCAACTATGACGCCGCCTTTCCCTTCGACATATTTCAGAGGTGAACTTGGGACATCTTTGATCCCGTTCCCAAAATCCAGTTAAAACATATCAGCAGAGTCTTCTTTATGACCCTCTGTCCTCTCCGTTGCACAGCACTCACCTCACACTCAGCCTCACACTGAAGACCTCTGCTGCTGGTGGACGTTCGGGAGACGTTTGGCTGTCGTTGGCGTCGGTGTAAGGTTTCAAAGGCAGTTCAGTGTCTCTTCTGTTTGTTCCATATCATTTTAAAGAGCCGCACTCGTGTTTGGGTCATGGCTCGATGTTATGGCACCGCTTCACATGTTTCTCCTTTACACAGTCAAAAGTAAAAAACACGGCGATAATAAACATGAACTCTTTCATAGTTAATTTAACAATGGCAAGAGTTACTAAACTGAGATTAGAGTAAAATTTCCCTTCAGTGTTGGTGTAAATATCCAGAGTTAACATTGACAGTGTTAATAAACAGTGTAATAACAGAGTTACTACAGCAGCAGAGTCACTACAGTCTCACAGAACTGACTCTGTCCTCTGTCGCTACGCCCAGCTTTAAACCAAACAGACACAGTTTTTCTTCTGCATTTGATGAAAGACGTGTGGCTGAGTTCATCTTTATACCATAAAGTCATTTAGTACTAGCGCGTGTGTGTCCTGAGTCGGACACTTTCAGCTAAAATTCTATTACTTTTTTATCTTCAACAAGTCATAAAGTCACTCATTTATTATCTTCATTAATGCAAATTGTATAAAATAAAAGTACATTTTCTTATGTTTATAACGATATATTGGTTGGATAGTTTCTTTTACAGATATTTTATTGTGGCCGTATGAAATAGCGCTTTTGTTTTGGCCCTGAGTCGGACACACTTCACAAGTTCCAATATCGGACACACTCACCTTTCTGGCTTTTTCAGCCTTATTTGTTGGATTTTTCGGCTCTAATTTAAGGCTGGGATATTTACGTTAACAAATTTTCACATCCGGTACCTTGTTTCCGTCTTTCAAAATAAGATTGTGGGCTAAGCTAACGTTAATCAGAAAATAATAAGACGGACAAAGTTAGCTACAAAAACACTAAGATCACTGAAAGAACGTCGCCCGAGTGTGACCTGAGCGTTCCCTGCGCATTTCTCTATCGAAATTATTTTCACATCATGATAATTTTATAAACACTTAGCATAAATACACAACAATTACCACAGAGGTAGAGCAATATGTGGAGTTTTTGTTTATCTACCGTTAGCCAGTTAACGTCTTTACGAACGTCTGTTAGAAGACTGAAAATTAGCAAAAGGTGAGCGACTCAGGACACACATACGTTATATTTTTGTAGTTGTTCAACACTGATTTAAGGAGTTTTGTCTTAAATCTCATGTCTCTGTGCTGCTGTGCTGGTGATTAGCTTATTTCAAGCTAGCATTAGCCCATAGCAGGCTAATTCCACTCTTCATTCAAAATTGAACATTTTTATTTCGTTTTCTGCCTGATTAAACAGTAGTAAAAGCTTTTTTTTTTTTTTTTTTTACTAACCTTTGCTAACAACAGGCACCACGTCATATTTCTCATGTGCTAAGCTAACACACACAGAGGCCCTATTTGTTGTATTTTTTTTTGAAAATGTTCCTATTTTGCAGGTGATGGAGTTTTGTCTGAGAAGAAAACACTGGTGAGGTTTTCTGTTGGGGAATTTTAATTTAATCACTGCAAATTTTCAATATCTACATTAGATAAAATTACCTAAATTCAGATTATTAATCTTGATTTGAGCAATTTTCACTAGATTAGATTTATTTAGTTATTAGGCAATGTATTACTAGATTATTTGCCTTGTTCCAAAGTATTTTTTCCCTGTTTCAAGCTGTTTTTACTTGTTTCAAGCAAAATTATCTGTCCATGGGGTAAGATTTTTTAATTTATTTCAAGCAAAATTATCTTACCCCATGGACAAATAATTTTGCTTGAAACAAGTAAAAATAGCTTGAAACAGGGAAAAAATACTTTGGAACAAGGCAAATAATCTAGTAATACATTGCCTAATAACTAAATAAATATAAACTAGTTATATTTTGCTTAAATCAACATTAATAATCTGAATTCAAGTAATGTTATCTAATGTAGATTTTGATTTTTTGCAGTGATGCTGAATGTAAGCAGTATTGTTCTTTTATGTATGTTTTACACCATGTTTTATTTTAATAAATAGGTATGATAACATGGATATATTGTGTATTATTTCTGCACTGCAATAGTTTTAGGTGTATTTTTGGGAGTAATTTAAAAAAAAAATTGGTTTAGCTATAAATCCTGATTAACACTTAACCCAGAGTCTTCTTTAAATGACTTTTTATAAAGAGTTGGTTACACACAGTTGGTGTCAGTGCGGAGTAAAATACTGACTCTGGCCAGTGTTGGATTAACTCTGAACATTTAACTCTATCACAAGATTAAACTTTACTGCTTCTGGGTTTGGTAAATCTGTTCACTCAGAGTTGAAACTAACTCTGTAAGTGTTGTGTGTACACTGTTAATTTTACTGTGTGGGTAAATGCTCTTTGTTTACCTATTGTTCTTCTATTTTAATAACATGAGATGACTTTAAAACATACTGTGATTTAACCCAATGTAACTGAGTCAGTCGAGTTTTACTGAGGTCCAGGTTCCTCTTTTCAGACTCCCATTTTGTCGTTTAACCTTCTCAACTCCGCCTTTATGTCTCTCTGGTGTGCACTTGTTTTGAGGACTAAATTATGAGTGGCTTCAGACGCTGGAGGTCTGAATTACTGCTGGAGTAACCACAGAAGAAGAAACCCTCAGATGTATTGGAGGTTATAATGAGCTAAGTGTCTTGTGGTGGAGTTAGAGCTGAGTAAGATCTGTTAGAGGCTGATTCATTACAGCAGAGGTCTGTGTAAAGTCCCTGGTAACTCTGTTGACTTACTTTGTTGGGAAAGTTGTGGCAGGATTGTGCTGTAAATTTAAATAAGAGACAATGAGACTTTTATCCAAACATCTTCTGATCCGGGGCAGCAGTGAGAGCAGCGACGTTCAGCCTCACGCCCGGTTCACCTGCACGTCCTGCACTGTAAATAAATCTATAAAATATACCGGCAGCTGTGGTTGCCAGAAGTTTAAAACCTTTACATTAAATTAAGCACCTGCCGTGTGTCTCTGACCAACATAAAACAGGTTGTTTTATGGTTCTGTAATGGAAAAAAATGAAGGTAATTTACTGTAGAGTTTGATACCAGCACCCAGGGCTGGCTCGGGCAGAAGCAGGTGGTCAAATAAACACCGGGTTCTGAGCATCCTGAGACATTTGATGGCTCTGTTATTCAGGTCTTTACGGTAACAGTCACATCTAAGTGTGTGTGTGAGTGTGCAGCTTACACGAGGCATTACGGTAACAGAGCGCGATACTGGGGCCCTTCACATGAACAACAATACCTGCACGCATTGTTTAAAAGCCAATTTGACACGACTTAGCCTAAATCTCTCAGCTCCTGTCCTGAACGGTGAGTGTGTGACTGTGGCGAGCGTCGGGACAAGCGCCGCTGTCCCGCGGAAAACACTGTCATGGTAAAATTTCACAGGACCTGTCTGGAGCTGTGTGAATGCCTCGGGCAGTCAGGCCATGGTAGACTTCAGGACCGGGACGGGAGCGGTCAGTGCCATGCAGGACCTCCAGCTCCTCCCTCTCCCCAGACACTTCCCCCAGCTCTACTTTTCTTCAGTATTCAACACCCATCAAGTATATTTGTAGTTTATTTTTAGCCTTTAATCAGAAACAGTGGACAGAGCCAGGAAACTATTTTCTTTGCAGTTTTTACTTATTTATTTTTTTGGGCTGTTTCTCTGTGTAAATATATGTAGTCACTGCTAGAATAGAATATTTTTGGAAGGATTTTCCTCCCCCTTTACTGTGGCCGATCTGTACAGATCAACAGCCAACATGTCCCATGAGGCTCTTTCACACAGGACACGAGCGCTCTGCTCCCTGCCCGCCGCATCCGATGTAAAAGGACTTTTATTCTCACCAACGTCAACTTACCTGTGCACATCCTTCATAATAAACTCTGTGCATTGCAGGTTTAAGCGTCTTCTTAACCCTCACAGCACCTCAGGGTCCAAACACATACTTTTTGCTGTTTTTTCTTTTTTGATCCTTAATAAATCAGTCAGTTTAAAAGCTGTTGGTGTGAAACTTGGTCAGAATAATTTTTTAAAAGTGTTTTAAGTGTTATTTTGTGATTTTGCTATCTAAAAAAATGGGTTTTTGAGGACAAAAATGCCATAAAAACATAAAAAATATAAATACATTTTAATAAACTTCATATCTATGATTAGAGCTGAAGTAATAGAAAGGATTTCATGCAAAAAAGCATAAAAATATTAATATTTGACATTTTTATAGTTATTTTATGAGAGGTCCCAAATGAGTCCCTAAGTTAACGAGTGTAAATTTTTTCAATAATCTCCTTGCTCCAAAAATAAAAATGCATTAAAACCAATGTTGTTATTAATTATTGACTTAGTCAAAGCTCTAATAACTTCACCCCAAGTGATCCACTCTGCAACACATTTTTCGATAAAATGGCAGATTTTGTGATTTCATCTAAAATAACAGGATTTTTGATGACAAAATGGTCATAAAAACATATAAATTATAATAAATGAAAATAAACTTCATATCTATGGTTAGGGCTGAAGTAGTAGAAAGGATTTCATGCAAAAAAAGTAAAAAAAACAACTAATATTAGACTTTTTTATAGCTATTTTATGAGAGGTCCCAAACAGGTCCCTAAGGTAACGAGTGTATGTACATTTTTATGGTGCCAGAGGATTAAACTGTGTCCATTGCTTGAGAACGTTACCTGTTTTCTTCTGCCCCCTCCTCTCTCTGCTCTGGTCGCTGCTGTCTGTCCCGTGCGAGGAGTCCCTCTTTTGGAACAGTGGGTCTCGTGTTGCTCACACATGTTCCTAATCCGCCTGCCTCTCAGTGCGGTGATTTTTCTTTTACGAGCCGTGGCACAGGCCCAGCGCACGACAGCGGCTCCCAATTAAACCTCAGAGCCATGGCTTCAAACCCTCTGATAATAAACGCTCAGGAATCTGCCTCAGCGGCGACAAACACGGACAAACTGAGCGACGGAGGGAAGCACGCGGGACCGGGACGAGATGGCAGTAAACTGGTATCTGTGTGATTAGAGACAGGACAATGTAAAACAGCAGGATGTGATGAAATGAAGTAATAATGAAGTAATAAGATTGAAAAATCCAGACTTCAGCAAATTTGAAGCAATGCAAATAAAACCTGAACCTTTGTCTGTGAACTTGCCGACCCCACTGATGTTTAAAGAGCCCACATTAGTCAGAGGGATCTAATTTCCCTCTCTAAATAAACTCTGCATGTCACTGAATCGTGTATGTTAAATTACAGAGTTGTGATTGGCTGTAACATTACAGGGCTCAGCGTGAGAGAGGAGGGACCTGCCAAACTCTTTTCCTATTCTATACAGGGAAGTAAGTCTGGTGGTGTCTTTTCACTTGAGTTTGATTTCCAGAACCCAATGAGAGAAAGGGGACAGCAGCAGAGGTCAGTTGTACAAAGACTTGTGGAAAAAGTCAGTTTGGTTGAATGTGGTCGCGACGTCAACAGTCCTGGACACATCGCCTGTCCGTCCTGAGAGAGGATCTCTCCTTCAATATGGGCTCCATAAGGTTTCTTCTTTTTTCCCACAGCTGGGTTTTTTTTAGGAGTTTTTCCTTATCGAGAAGGAGGGTCTAAGGACAGGAGTGTCCTGGGTCTGTTTAGTTTAGTGTAGTTATTGTTTGTGTTGATTATGTGTTAAGTCTGATTGTGTGTTTATGTTTGATCAACTGTTTGTGAAGCACTTTGAGGCGACTTTTGTTGTGATACTGGGCTGTAGAAATAAAACTGAATTGAATTGAACTGAATTAAGCTGGGGACACACTACATGACTTTTCCATTCGTTACAGATTCTGTAAAGACCAGGAGCTCACACTAACGACTGGTTTCAGCAGATTTAGTTCTGACGACTGAAAGACTGCATGTCACACACTACAAGATCTGCTGAGGCCGCAACTGACGCCAACCAAACTCTGGCGGGGAACAAGAAGTAAATGGTAAACAAACATGGAGCTACCTGGGTCGCTGTTGCCGTTGTGTGCGCAGCTCTCTGTTTGGAAAAAAGGAAAAAGAAAAAATGTTTATGTATCCAGTTTTGCTTGGGTAGCGCTCGACTTTCTTCAGTGTTTGCCACGGCTGTAGTATGTAAGGAAAATACTAGTGAGATGCAAAAGGGATCTGCAAGGTATGGTGCAAAAATACGATTTTTAATAAACTAGATCCATGCAATATAATAATAAATCCCAAAAGAGATCTTTAGTGGTTTTAGGAAATGTTATGTATATTACAAGGATACATATCCTGAATTGAGATATTTCCTGTGTCCAACCTTGTCCGTTTACAGGGATATCCTAAAATAGCATCCCCAAAAGATGCAGCGTGTATACTTTTCGGATATTATCCGTATTTTCTAGAGATACGGGAATATAATTATATTGTAAATTACCATATTTTTATTCCATTCCATATATTTATTCCAGTGGCTGTTTATGTTTTCCTCTTCACATTTCCGCTTATATTTTCGTTCCTAACCCTAACCCTGTCTTCGTTCTCTGACGCTGTTTCCTGTGTCCCATCAGCTGTTTTTCATCGGCCGCTGGACTCCATGAATTCCCAGTTGGATGTAAACGTCCCACACTACAGGAGTGTGGTCCAGAGTCGGTGTTTGATTGCTTGCGACTGACTGTCAGGTCGGGTTTTTGCGCCGATTCGAGTCTTTGAACATCACACACTAACAGATTTCAGGGCCTGACTGGTGATTACGATTCCCTGCAGCTGGTGTTGACTGGGACAGACTCGAAACAACTGTGAATTGTTAAAAAATTTGCCAAAAAAATCGTGCAGTGTGTCCCCAGCTTAAGAAACAGGACGAGAAAAAAAGTCACAGAAACCTGAACCAACAGTGAGGACTTTGGCAGTAGTTTAGCGAGCAGACAGAGGCGAGAGAAGTTATAGTTTGGATCTGTGTAAGCCACAGCTGTCTTGGTTATTTCTGAGAGGAGATTATCTTCTGCTTCTGTGAGACTGTGCAGCAGATAAACGTCTGTGATTGGCTGGTTTCAAGTGATGCAGTGGGAAATGATGCTCTGTGGGTGAGAATCCAGACCTTTCTGATTCTGAAAAGAAAGTGAGTTGGTCTGGAGTCCAGGGATCTGCTAATGGTCGCTGTCTAATGTTCTCATCAGTTTGAAACACAGACAGGTGAGAACAATGGAAGGTCTACAGGAGGTTTTTAATATTTTGTCTCAACAACTGGAGTCAGTCTGAGGCTTCTTTTCTACTGAGAAAACTAAATGTGTCATAAATACAGCTTTGTGGAAATGTTGATTGTATTCCAAAGCAGAAGCAAATAATGAAAGGAATGTTTTGTGGAAAAACAAACAAATAAAGACATTGGCTGTTGGTTTACACAGCGTCTCAATAATAAATCCTGGAGTGGTAAAAAATTCCATTGTTTCTCTTCCTTTGCTGGCCATTTGTAAATAAAACATGCATTATTTATTATTTAAAGATGCAAAGTATTTTTTTTGTTTTGTTTGTTTGTTTGTTTTTGCAGGAATTACCGCCCCAGACAGGTCACTGATCGGTCCTAAAATAGATTTTGATACATTTTTACTTTTTGTGCCATTACAGAAAAACTTCTGAAACTCAGGTTCTTCCTCTTAAAGCCCTAAGGGGCGGGGCTACACTCACTGATATCCAATGGAATTATAAGGAATTATTTCCCACAATGCACTGAGAAAATGGTGGATCTGGTGGTGATGTTTGTGTTTGTGTATTGTTTAGCCTCTGACTGACAGAGTTACAGAGGAATTAACATGAGTTAATATTTCTGTGTTGGAACAGCAGCAGAGGGAGAATAAGTGATTTTAATGTGAGTCAATGGGAACAAAAAGGGCTTTAAGAGGAAGAGAGAGAGTTTTGTGCAGTTGTGACAGTGATATGGAGGACAGTGAGCGAAAAGGAATGATGCTTTTATTAAAAGAGTTTTTAAAAGAGCCTTTAATAAACGGATTACTAAATGGTTTTATTAAATGATTTTTTCAAAGAGGATTTAATAAACGGATTACTAAATGGTTTTAATAAAAGAAGGATTAATAGCGTTATTCATTAATCCATTTAGGAAACTGATTTCTAAATGTATTTACAAAACCTTTTCAGAAAAGCATTTGCAAAACGTATTAGCTTCTCCGATTAGCTTCTCCTTTTAGCTTTTCTGTGGCGTTCCTGGTCCTCCTGGCTAAAGTTAAATAAAATAAAAAGCAAATTGATGTAACGAGCTCTGTGATTGGTCAGAGCTACTCGCGCTCTGATTGGCCAGAAAATTTACTCGTCATCCTTAGCCGGCCCGGACGAAGACGTGATTGTAAGTCACAACTTTACACTACGACAGGCATGTAGCTCATTTTAACCGGTTTTATGAATAATTATATAGTTGGTTACAATGAAGATAATCTGAAATGAAAATATGTGCTCATATTATCAATATATTTGATAGAACTTTCGAGTTTTCTGGCCAATCAGAGCGTGAGTAACTCTTAATAAAAGCATTATTCCTTTTCGTGTGGTGCTCACTGTCCTCCATCAATGAAACTGTAAAATAATTTATTAATGAAGATCTTTGTCAAATATCATCTCCCTAGCAGAAGAAATGCCCAAATGAGAGCAAAAAATACATTTAATAAATCCTAAAAGGGCGGCCTGAGGGTAGCAGCTCTAAACCTGTGACAGTATTTAACTCAGGTGAATTAATAAAAGCAGAGGAGGTTTCCAGGCCGGTGTTTGGGTTGTGGTGTTTTTGGAGATTTATCCAAACACTGGGTTTGTGCAGTGTGGCTGTGACCCCAGAGAGAGAGAGAGCGCTCCTGCTCTGAACCCACCGCTCATAAAAAGGTCAGAGGTTTAAACCCTGCTCCTGAAACCTGTCCATCACCTTCAGAGAAACCGAAAAACCAACCTGAACCCGCCGCTCCAACACAGACGCTTTGTCCCGGGCCGACTCATAAATCTGAGCCTCAGCTGCTTCACGGCCACACGACAACTTCACACAAGGACCAGACACCACCCAGACCCGGTCCTGACCCAGACCCGGTCCTGACCCGGAGCTGGACCTGACCCGGAGCTGGACCAGGTCAGGAGCTGGACCCGGTCAGGAGCTGGACCAGTTCAGGAGCTCAGGGGCTGGACCAGGTCAGGAGCTCAGGGGCTGGACCAGGTCAGGGGCTGGACCAGGTCAGGAGCTGGACCGGGTCAGGAGCTGGACCAGGTCAGGGGCTGGACCGGGTCAGGAGCTGGACCCGGTCAGGAGCTGGACCGGGTCAGGAGCTGGACCAGGTCAGGGGCTGGACCAGGTCAGGAGCTCAGGAGCTGGACCGGGTCAGGAGCTGGACCGGGTCAGGAGCTGGACCCGGTCAGGAGCTGGACCGGGTCAGGAGCTGGACCAGGTCAGGGGCTGGACCAGGTCAGGAGCTGGACCGGGTCAGGAGCTGGACCAGGTCAGGAGCTCAGGAGCTGGACCGGGTCAGGAGCTGGACCGGGTCAGGAGCTGGACCCGGTCAGGAGCTGGACCGGGTCAGGAGCTGGACCAGGTCAGGGGCTGGACCAGGTCAGGAGCTGGACCCGGTCAGGAGCTGGACCGGGTCAGGAGCTGGACCGGGTCAGGAGCTGGACCGGGTCAGGAGCTGGACCAGGTCAGGGGCTGGACCAGGTCAGGAGCTGGACCCGGTCAGGAGCTGGACCAGGTCAGGAGCTGGACCCGGTCAGGGGCTGGACCAGGTCAGGAACTGGACCCGGTCAGGAGCTGGACCGGGTCAGGAGCTGGACCGGTTCAGGAGCTCAGGAGCTGGACCGGGTCAGGAGCTGGACCAGTTCAGGAGCTCAGGAGCTGGACCGGGTCAGGAGCTGGACCCGGTCAGGAGCTGGACCCGGTCAGGAGCTGGACCGGGTCAGGAGCTGGACCAGTTCAGGAGCTCAGGGGCTGGACCAGGTCAGGAGCTGGACCAGGTCAGGAGCTGGACCCGGTCAGGAGCTGGACCCGGTCAGGGGCTGGACCCGGTCAGGGGCTGGACCAGGTCAGGAGCTGGACCCGGTCAGGAGCTGGACCCGGTCAGGAGCTGGACCAGTTCAGGAGCTCAGGAGCTGGACCGGGTCAGGAGCTGGACCCGGTCAGGAGCTGGACCCGGTCAGGAGCTGGACCAGTTCAGGAGCTCAGGAGCTGGACCGGGTCAGGAGCTGGACCCGGTCAGGAGCTGGACCCGGTCAGGAGCTGGACCGGGTCAGGAGCTGGACCAGTGGAGAGTCTCTGAGTTGTGGTCAAACATGAAGCAAATTTAAAAGGAAACGATGAACCTTTATCTGCTCTTGAAGAAGAACGGGAGGATTTAGGAAGAGTTTGAGCTGAAACTCAGTCTCAGAACTCACAGATGGTTCTATTCCAGTCCTGCAGTCCACTTTTGGTTTGCTCCGCTGTGTGTTTCCTGGATTAGGTCTGAAAGGCCAAACTGGGGCAGCATTAGCTCAGAGACGTTGCCTACGAACCAGAACCGGCACTGCATACTGCTGTCGTGTCCTTGGGCAAAGACACCCACCTTGAGTGTGTGGGGCGCTGGTGTATGAATGTGATTGTGTGGAGAGGCCATAGCTGCGTCATGGCAGCTGAGTGACTGTAAAAAGCTTTTGCTGTATAAGATGCATTATAAATATTATCATCACCAAACACAGTTAACCCACTACAAATGAACTGGAGTTTGACCCAGACTGAGACCAACTCTTTTTGCAGAACCAAAGTCCCGCTGTTTGGTCTGAACCCTGGTCTGCAGGAGCCTGAAGCCCAATTCACGCCGAATCTGTTGCGTGTCCCGTACAAAATAGATGCAATGCAAGTCAAGGCGAGAGTTCAAAGCGGCTGCGCTGCAGTACAACTCCGTGTCCAGCGCTGCGTCAGAAATACGGATCAATTTTGTGTGTATATTTTGTCCAGGAGTAGCTAATGACCTGTGATGTTTGTATCTTGACGAGAGAAGACCGTGTTCTATCAAACCAGGCACATATCTACTCATGATTTGCTGCAACTTTTGTAGCAGTTATTGAATTTTCAGGGATACCTTTTTCCTGTCAGTTTTGTGTCTCGCTAATAATACTTTTTTACATTTAATTTTTATTTGTTCATTTTTGTTGTTGTTAGAGGGGTATATCTGTTATTGTATGTGAGGTATGTGTTCTGAGTCTATTTTTGCCGGACGCCAGATCCGTCAGGTATAAAGTTAAACAGAGCAGAGCCACACAGGAAGTTCGACCCGGGTCCAGTCTAGATCTGGGAAATTTCAAAATAAAATCACTTGTGCAGCCTCTCGCTCACATCGATGTAAACATTACGTCTTAACTGAGGGCACAGGTCACAGACGACAGCGGACAGCGTTAAACCTGAGGAAAATTAACCTCTTAAACCCGAACAGAGCCCGACGGGGCTCCGCCCCCTTGCATCTGCTTGTTGGGACCATAGCGGGGAGATACAGCGGCTGACACACACATGTTTGACATCCTCGTGTTCAGACAATTCATGGCAACAAAACTATCTACTTCAATTTCTATTCAACAGTTGGATTCCGCCTGGATTTTTTAAAAATAAAACATGTAAATCTTTCCATTACTTTGTTTATTTGGCACAAATTTTGCTGCAATAGACCAAGATATGTGACATTTTCACATATCTTGGGTTATGTGGCTTTCAGTGGTTAAATAAAGAATACTGGGAGGTGATTGGATAACTCTGTAGGTAAACAACAAACTGCTACGACATTAAAACAACACAATAAAAACGTGTGAAAGTTTTTGCTGCTTTTGTAAATGTAGAGCAGGTTTTTCTGCGTCGCCATTGTAACGAGCATAAATAAAAAGCTTGTTCCTGTCGGCAAACTTAAAACCCGCCCACTCTCTGCAGGACTGCCACACCATTGGCCCGACCACCACAGGTCTGGACTCAAACGGATCACGGGGAGCAGGACAAGTTTGTGAACTCACAAATATCACAGAGTTTTACAGCGCGCCCTGGGACTGCAGTGGAAAACTTCAGCTGCTACTGAAAAGTTTACAGACAGTGTTTACTACTGAGTACTGTCCTTGTTCAAATAAACAAATATAACCAGACAGAAGAGTTTTTACTTCAATATAAGTCCTGGTCCTGGTCCTGGTCCTGGTCCTGGTCCTGGTCCTGGTCCTGGCCCTGGTCCTTGCCCTGGTCCTGGCCCTGGTCCTGGTCCTGGTCCTGGTCCTGGTCCTGGTCCTGGCCCTGGTCCTTGCCCTGGTCCTGGCCCTGGTCCTGGTCCTGGTCCTGGTCCTTGCCCTGGTCCTGATCCTGGTCCTGGTCCTTGCCTTGGTCCTGGTCCTGGTCCTGGTCCTGGCCCTGGTCCTGGTCCTGGTCCTGGTCCTTGCCCTGGTCCTGATCCTGGTCCTGGTCCTTGCCTTGGTCCTGGTCCTGGTCCTGGTCCTGGTCCTTGCCCTGGTCCTGGTCCTGGTCCAGTGACACAGACACGTTTCCCTCTCGTGTGTTTGTTTGTGTGTTTGTTTGTTTGTTTGTTGTGGCTGTGGAGTTTCCAGGGGTCACATGGGCTCAGGCTGTGGCCCTTGACCCCTGACCCCTGACCCCGGGACGCCTGGATCCCATTAGAGACATGTGGTCTGAGTTTGGAGCCCGGTCCCTGACAGAGGGACACCGGGCTGCTGTTTTGTTCTGTGCTGCCCCCTGGTGGACATAAACATAAACACAGAGAGTAGATCTGTGTTGTTGTTTATGTTCGAACAAGGACCTCCCACTGCTGCGTTTCTTAGCAACAACAGTTTAACAAAATATAATAAAACAACGATTTTAAAGCAAAAACACAGAGACAGAGGATTTTCTCAGCTTTTACCTGGATTTGTTCACAGAGGAGAGATTTTAAAGATGAGCACAAAGAGGGAGGACGTCCTGAGGCAGGTCCTGGAGCTGGAGGAGCGACTGCCCAGGTCAGACCCGGGTCTAAACCAGGACTAAACCAGGTCAGACCCGGGTCTAAACCAGGACTAAACCAGGTCAGACCCGGGTCTAAACCAGGTCTAAACCAGGACTAAACCAGGTCAGACCCGGGTCTAAACCAGGACTAAACCAGGTCAGACCCGGGTCTAAACCAGGTCTAAACCAGGACTAAACCAGGTCAGACCCGGGTCTAAACCAGGACTAAACCAGGTCAGACCCGGGTCTAAACCAGGACTAAACCAGGTCAGACCCGGGTCTAAACCAGGTCTAAACCAGGACTAAACCAGGTCAGACCCGGGTCTAAACCAGGACTAAACCAGGTCAGACCCGGGTCTAAACCAGGTCTAAACCAGGACTAAACCAGGTCAGACCCGGTCTAAACCAGGACTAAACCAGGTCAGACCCGGGTCTAAACCAGGTCTAAACCAGGACTAAACCAGGTCAGACCCGGGTCTAAACCAGGACTAAACCAGGTCAGACCCGGGTCTAAACCAGGACTAAACCAGGTCAGACCCGGTCTAAACCAGGACTAAACCAGGTCAGACCCGGGTCTAAACCAGGACTAAACCAGGACTAAACCAGGTCAGACCCGGGTCTAAACCAGGACTAAACCAGGTCAGACCCGGTCTAAACCAGGACTAAACCAGGTCAGACCCGGGTCTAAACCAGGACTAAACCAGGTCAGACCCGGGTCTAAACCAGGACTAAACCAGGTCAGACCCGGGTCTAAACCAGGACTAAACCAGGTCAGACCCGGTCTAAACCAGGACTAAACCAGGTCAGACCCGGGTCTAAACCAGGACTAAACCAGGTCAGACCCGGGTCTAAACCAGGACTAAACCAGGTCAGACCCGGGTCTAAACCAGGACTAAACCAGGACTAAA